>CAUZXS010006207.1:27500-97500 GCA_963585895.1 Sepioteuthis lessoniana | reverse complement strand
GTTTGTGTGCGTGAGTATTTGTTTTCTACAACTACGCTTATCTACATGTGGATGTGTGTATATTTGCATGTGATTTTGTGCGTACATATATGTGTGAGTATATGTTTATATGTGTGTGCATACGCATGTGCGACAGTTTTCTACGAAACCAGCAAATTCCGTTTTATCACCACAAGAATTTTCCGTAACAAAAATAAAAAACCCTGATGAATCGTATAACAGAAAAATCCGTTTCCATGGTAACACGATACATGCCCATCATCATTCAAATCGAACAAGCATGCAACAGCATACGTGAAAACATCTAACTTTGAGCCAAACAAATGATTAATAGACAATAGAATTATTCATATTTCATAGAAATACTTGAAACCATTTAACTGTGTGCAAAAAATGCACTCAGGCTCGTTAAAAAATGTCATCAAGAAAATGTGTTTAGAAATCATATATTTAATATATATGTATAAACAGGATTTGACATTAAATAACTTACAATGGTTGATATGCCATAAAACTAAACCATATATACTTAATATTTATGTATAAAGAGGATTTGGCATTAAATAATTAACAAGGGTTGATATGCCATAAAACCAATCCAAACCAAAATATCGTCAGTCAGCCCAGCCACTCCAAACGCATTTTTTGTTTTGGTTCTAAGGAATATCAACCATTCAGAAGTGCATTACGTAAGGTTCGTCGGGGTTGACAATGATAATGTGCAATGTTCATATTTCCGTATTCATAGAATCCTTTGCCCAGTCAGATGGGGCTGTAGAATACACCGACTGCTTCTCTGCAGAGGAGTAAGATCACACCACCCCACGAGTGACCTGGATATGACACTAAACAATATGATGGTGAGGTTCTAGTAATGCTGGAGCTTTGGGGAATGCGAAGTACCCCTTCATTGCCATTGCTCCCAAGTCCACTCAGACCGGAGAGGTAGCACCTGATAAGGGTCCTATCTATGGGTTAAATAGAAATAAACCATGCTTTCTTGACTTTACTGTATAACATTTAAACTGCGTATTTATGCTAAACTGAATTGTTTAAAATAGAACTGTTTTGACATTTAAACTGCGTACTTATGCTAAAACGAATTGCTCGAAATAGAACTGTTTTATCATCTAAACTGTGTACTCATGCCAAACTGAATTTTTAAAAATAGAACTGACTATTCGCATGAAAATATATTTGGCGCTAAATAACCAACAATGGTTGATATGCCATAAACCCAACCAACCAACCAACCTCATAGAATCCTAAAATATATATTAGAATTATTCTATTAAAACATTTTTACTGTTATCTTTTTATTCAAGAGCCTCGCCGGAAAAAATATTTACCGCAAACTGAGGCGTACAAGTTTATCTGGCATATAAGTCGACATCAAGATTTTCAGCTCAAAATTCTGTATTAGACCTGCTGCATTTGTCGACCCCTAAACATACAGTTGATGATTAGTAGGATATATGAAACATACACATCTTACACATTAGAGCTTATATTCACATGAATTAACAGTCTCTGGCACTATCATGGAATTGCACAAGTAAATAACATAACACAGTTGTCTGATTGGCTGCTTGGGTGCTCTGCCGTTTCGATTAGTGTTTCTTATCGGTGATTTAGCGGTTAGAAACGCCACATGAGATAGCGCTAATATAAAACTTAATTTGTATAACAGTTTTATCATTTTATATTAATCTATGTGTTAATTTGTGAGATATATTCACCAAACACGAGTTTAAGTCGGAAATATTAGAGTCAGTCAATTGGAGTGACTGTAAGAGTATTTTCACTATTATTAGATGTAATTGTTCCATTGTTTAAGTATTCTGTGGTAAAGGTTTGGATTTTGACCTTGTCGTATAAGTTGACCCCGAGTTTTGAAGAGATTTTTCAGGCTTAAAACGTCGGTTTGTACGCCGCAATTTACGGTAAATCCTTCTCCAGTTTGATTCGATGTGTCTTTAAAAATATTTGTGAGCGTTTATGTCTGTGTGCGGATTCATGCAGGTTTGCACGAATAATATTAAAGAAATGATACACCTGAAGTCATTTCAAAAAGCATCGAGACCAAATTTACATTTACCAAGAGAGGAATGAAAAATAGATAAAGCGATAATTTTCTTCAAAATACTCTCTTTCGGTCTTCCACATACTTATTCTAGTCGAGGTGGAGACACCTTTGTTGATAGTGTGAAGCTACATCATCGTATATTTTGTAATATCCTCCACGTCTTTAAATCTCTTACCCTGTAGATGAACCAAGAAACAATTGTACGTAATTAAATCTGGTGAGTATGGAGAGTGCTGTACTTGCTCAATCATGTCTTTCACCAAAAATCTGCTGATCAAAAGAACCGAATCCACTGTTCCAAAAGCCCCAATACTTACCACTGAATCATGTAAAAAAAAAAAGTTAAAGTTTGAGTTTCGTTACTTTTTCATCACACCCTATCTATCTATCTATCTATATATATAATATTTTTGTTGGTTTTAAAAGAGCAAAAATAATTATTTTAAAATGAATAAGTTTACGCAAAGATTTATATTTTATCTAATTATTTATTTTGCTCTTACATATGTTTCTAGCTTCTTGCTTTCTTCAGAGAGTCTTTAATGGTTTTGGCAGTGTAGTTTTTGGTTTATATAGCAGCGACCCTGATGTGGCTGCTGTTCATTCTGCCGGTATCGGCTCTCTCTTTCTCTTTTTCTATTTCTTTTTCCATAAGCGTGTTCTGTGTTTTTGTGGATGTGCTTCTTTTACCGAATTAGTCTTTGATATTTGATATGCTATAAAGTTTATTGGTTGTTTTACTCGGGGTCATTGTGTGTGGGCATGTGTGTCAGGGTGGTTTTCTCTGTATCTGAGTAGGTTAGTCCTGTTTAATGTTTTAGAGTTTTGAATTTTTACTGCCTTCAACTGCCACTATATAAACTAAAAACTACACTGCCAAAAACCATTGAAGACTCTCTGAAGAAAGCAAGAAGCCAGAAACATATGTTAGAGCAAAATAAATAAGTAGAAAAAACATAAATCTCTTTGTACACCTATATATATATATATATATATATATATATATATATATAATGTAGTTTGCTATATAGCCAAGAAACAGTGAGTGGCACGAGGTGATAATCAGTTTTTCTTTTATGCGATCATCAGACTAAGTGGTTTCCACGTAATGAAAATACCTTTATATACGTTGAGTGAAGTATGATCTAGTTTGTGTGGCATTCTGGGAATGGCTGTATAGTTTATATTACATTGTTATTTACATGACTATGTCATTAATTTTGTGACTTGTTGATTTATTTTCTTTTTAATCTATTATTTTCAAGCGTTTTGGTTATCATCATCATTATATTGTTTTTGTATTATTATTCATTTTTATTTATTGATAATTCTATTTTTTTTTAGTTCTTAGTTCTCTGGTGGCTGCATTTGGATATAAGTTCTGAGCATTTAATTAGGAGTTTGTTTTAAGCTAGGAGGCAATTATCTCTCTCTCTCTCTCTCTCTCTCTCTCTCTCTCTCTCTCTCTCTCTCTCTCTCTCCATATATATATAAGTAGTTCGTGATATTTATAAATAAAGAGTACTCAATATCAGTACACGAGTATATGAGGACCTTGGTTAGAATAGTATTGGCATAGTCAACGACACTTGGTTACTGTCAGTTTCTCGCCTATGACATCTTCAAACCAAGAGTCTTTGACTCTGTCAAAGCTATTCTAATTTATATATTGCCAGAAGCCTGGTGTTATCAGAAAAACTAATGATATACTGTTAAAATTAATCCATCATTTTTTATACATGGAATGTCTGAATGTGCTCCTTAACATCCAACTGAGGCTTGTGAATATACTTGCGTATTTTTTTGTCCAATATTTACTGTATATCTATGAGACAAATATTCTGAATAGTACTATTATTCTCAGTATATTCTTAGAAAAAATATCATGTTACAATGTTTTCGCACTAACATTATAATTTTCTAACCGCTGAAGTAATTATTATTCCCAGAAGTGTCTTTTGGCTGTTGGTAAAACTTGTGGCTTGCGCCGTCTTTATTAGCGACCGGAAGATGTTTATTTTGACAACACACGCGGATTAAATTGCTCATAGTTTATTTAGCTGGTTATTCAGCGCCAAGTTTTTCGCTTCTAAAAAGAAAACTGTTACGCTGCATCTAGCCATTAAACTAAACAAAAGATGAGATTTAATGTTGACAAAATGGACTAGAGCAATTGGAAAGGAATCAGAATTTAATCCACAAGGTTTACAATAAAAACACTACTGTAAATTTATGGAAACAAATCCCTAGCCGACGGCTTATTACAAGGTAAGGCAACCGTCGAGCGATCGGGAGAAGCAAATCAATAATAACTATTCAGTTCTTTAAACAGTCGCCTTATTATTTTACTTTCGAAGAGGTCGTTAAAAAATAGAATTCATGAGTTGCAAGACGCTCGAGATAATCATATGAAATTTTTCTTGCTTGCATGTTTTATTTATTTATGTATCTTAACGACATGTCAGCCCGTTCATCATTATTTCATGCCTAGAGGTTAGGGAGTCGTATTTATATTCACATTTTTTGTGCAGTTGTTTTTAAAGGATTTCTTGCAAATAGATATATGATATCAAGAATGTCTATCTAATAATTTGCCCTCAATTGTACAGTTTCAGATATTTCTATCTAATACTAATGATTATATGGTTTCACGTAATTATTTCTATTTCATAATATTCATGTTCGCACAAAGTTATAAGGTATTAAGTAGCTAATAATCATCCATAGTAAATAATCATAGTTTCAAGTAACTATTCTTAACACAAATAATCAAGTCATATCAATTATTCCGATCTAATACAAATAATTTGCACACAGTCTGATGAAACACTTACAGACGCTACCACTCTGGGTTAGAGTGCATCTAGGGAAAATGAGAATGAAGGGTGCTCTACATTCCACCAAACTCCAGGACTGGAGTCCCACCATCAACTGCAGTTTAATTCCCTACTCAGCACAACACTTTTTTGTTGGAGTTTCATCCCTCTTTAGAAAATGCAATCGGAAGAGTTCTCTATCAAATAATACTAATTTATATACAATTATTTGGTTTAGTTGGTTGTTTGGTTGTTTAGTTTTATGGCATATCAACCTTTGTAGTTTGATATGCAGAGGTGCAGTCGGTGTATTGATCAGCTCTAGCCGACTGGGAAATTATTTCGTTTAAAGTAACACTCTAATAATAATCATTTATTTCTATACAGTAACATACTCTTAAGTATTCTTATTTACTAATACTAATAATTTTTAGATTTTTGGACCCACTGATAAAACCCCAATAGGAACACCCACTCCAGGTCAGAGTGGACCAGGCTGGAATGACAATGAAGAGGTTATCCACATCCTCCAAATCTCAAGCCTTACCACCAGATGCATTTTAGTGTTCTACCCATAAAAGCCTTTAAGGAAGTGTTCAAACACCTTCTTTCGGGGATACAGTCCGCGTATTCTAAGTTCTGCTGATAGGACGCCATTTCTTTCGAGGTAACCTGTACACAGTCGAGCATTAATTTCATATTCCTAATGGTGTCGGTGAAATCATTCGTGTCATAATTAATATTAATAATTTCTGATTTGGACGAGTTGATTTCAAGTCCAATTCTGTACAATGCAGGCACTGCTGATGAGAGATTATTGTAGATAGCATCTTATTTGTGACTTCATCTAGTTACCATATATTAAATGGAACGGTCATGTTACGAGTAATATCATGGACACCAAGGGCAGAGAGAAAGCGAGCTTAAAGTGCCACCTTGTTGGATGATTTAATATTGTCAGTAGCCGTGAGCATGATTGGAGAACAATTAGACAGACCGGCCAAAGCATGTGGATTTACCCAACCCCTCCACGCGAGAAAGATGATGATGTGATACAAGGTCAATTTTAAAGCGGAATTTAACGGGTTTGACTTTTCCTTGTGGACTGGTTTATATTACGTTGTTATTTACATGGCTATGTCATTAATTTTGTGACTTGTTGACTTATTTTCTTTTTAATTTATTATTTTCAAGCGTTTTGGTTATCATCATTATATTGTTTTTGTATTATTGTTTATTTTTATTTATTGATAATTCTTTTTTTCTTTTGAGTTCTTAGTTCTCCGGTGGCTACAGAGCACAATTTGCACTACTATTTACCCATACCTGGAGGAAGAATAATCAGATGTATTCCTTTCTAAGGTCATGTGCTATGTGAAATGCAAACAGCCAAGTTCAGGATTTGAACTCTGGGCACTCTGTCCATTTCCTACATCTTCAACCATTACACTATGGAAGCCTCCAAAGGTTATTTTGTAAAGGGCACGTTTGAGTCAGTCTTCTAATGGTGATCCCAACGTAGAGCTGAAAGCATTCATCCTATCTTTTTTCACGAGTAGGAATGGAGATTCAGTCGAATAAAAGTTGGATTCATGTTCCAAATTGGCCATATGCCTTACTATAATAAAATTGATTTCTTTTGTACTCGTTTTCTTGAGGATTTTCCACGCCACACGTAACTACATCTCCCAGTGTATAGAAAAAGATTAATTGAGCTATTGTTGTGTAGGGCGACAATAAATAGTTGTTATATTTAGAAAATGTGTCGGTTCGTTCAGTGCCTCGTGAGGTTAACACATGAAATCTCTGAAAGCAACCGCTTTTTATCTCTGTCCTGCCAGAAAACAGTAAAGCCACGTGACTATTTTACTTTTCGTAATCAAGCAAGCTTTTTCCATTTTTGTACACCTTTCAGATACTGCTTGTTTATGGAAAAATGTGTATATTTCTAACTATTAAAGCTCGTTAGTGTATTCTTTCTTCTTAATACCATTGGAATGTATATTATGTATATGAAAGGTTAAATGTTATTGTATGCATAGAATGTTTCATAATTTTTGAAACAAAATAATTGGGCACAAACTAAGGATCACAAATGATAGAGTAAAAAAATACATTTATTGAAACATAAAAAGATGACATTTTAGGGTCTGCAAACATCTAGTCTCACTCTTAAACCAAAAATATCAAGAGGTGCTCTTGATATATGCGCCCAAATGTCCGCCGTTCAGTTGAAGGAACGGTTGAATGTGTCATGCAAAGTTATTGATAACGCAGACACATTCCTCCTGGGTAATCGAAGGCACAGAGGTTGAGAAACCCGTTGCTCTACGAGCTTTAAAGTTCTTGAAGAAATTGAAAATATGACTCCTGTTTGGAAATGTGTTGAAATTGAATTTCCTTTTGTATCTTGCTTGACCAATCTTAAAAGACTGAGTTTCGTACTATTTTTTCATACAAAAGATCTACAGCTTCTTTGTCCAATGCAGACTGCTTTATATTTGGTTTAAAGTATCCCACAAAGCAGCAGCTGTACGGATGCATATGAACCATCTCGAAAACCATTCAAACTAGATGAGGAAGGCATGCGGGACGCTGTTGGAGAAGTAAGAGCTTTTAGCGAGAGAATGTTTTCTTGCGCGTGCTTATAGGTATATAAAAGAGTGAAGAACAAAGATGTCGAAATGTTTTATAAAAGTTTTTTATGTTAGTTCTTGATGGTAGCATGGAATAAAGGGTTTACGTTTATACTGCAAGTCTCGTAGGAAGGAAAGAAGTAAGGAAACGAAATGAAGTTGTTATGAAGTGGAGAAAGCATTTTAACAGCTAAATGCCTGAACGAAAAGTGCATCGTTAGGTTAAGGCATTGTTGAATGTGTGAGGAAGATATGTTAGCCATTGGTGTTGCAAAAGTCATGTTGCTATTTGAGGACAGAAACGATGTAGTCACAGTGAGTTTGTGGTTCTGGTTGTTTCGGGGAGAAGCGTGAATGTCTCCAGAAAATGTTGCCCAGATGTGAAGTAGTTAGGTGTCGGAGCGAAATTTTTGCATCGCAGTCGACATAGCCAATTTTGCGGGTGACTTAAAGTTGTTCCTATGTGTGGCGTATTGAATTCATCTAATTCATATTCAACTGAGAACCCTTGGTCTAAGAGAATCGACGCAAGGCGTCCATAAATTAGATGGCTTTCCTCATTGTGTCGATGCTGCTGCTATTGAAGAGCAGACAGTAAGACGTCTACCCTGAACAAAGAAGTTCTGAGAAAAAGAGAGTGTTTGGCGGCTTCCCCAATTTCTGCTGCCCGGAAAGATGGTTTGGTGGATTAGGATAAGTCATCCTGATAGGGTGAAATCATGCGTCGACCCTAACGATCGAATTAAATTACGCGCCATACGAAATTCTTTCTGCTACAAGCTCATAAGTGTTGGGTATCACCAACCTTTTCAGCATAATGAGCTGTTCCATCTGCCATATATGGCAGTAGCGGAGATCACTCTTGGAAGGATAAGCCTACGAGTCAGACCAGAAGAGCCGTTCCTATTGTTGAAGTATATCCTTACTCTATCACCAATCCTATGTTCTTATTACTAACAGTCTCTCTCTTGTAAATACTCTTTCCTGTAAATATAACTATTTTCCTCACATATTGTGGTTTGTCTTATTATTACTTCTACTTGTGTTCACTAACAAGAACACAACAATAAGTGATGTACTCCTGTTGACCCCTTCACACAAAAGAACAAGGGTAGGGCGACCAGCTAGAACCTATCAGCAACGGCTCTGTACTGATACAAGATGAGAGTGATTGACGAGTGGCGGGAGAGGGTCAGAGAAATCCAGGATTAACTATTTCCAGTCAATTATCTGAAAAATAAAATGAATACAGTCAACAGGAAAGATTTGAGAATCCGCTACTTTGATTTAACAATTGTGAAATACCCAGAAGTGCGTTCATCTTGTCTTGCATTCTGTTGTGTTCTATATTATTATATCATGGATACACTAATGTTAATGTTTGTCCTTGATAAATGGAGACTCGATGAAATACTAAGTTTTCCAATAGTTTTATTACACATAGGAGTTTTTCCTAGTTTTAAAAATATTTATTGAGTACAAATCCAGCCGTTAAGATTCATATAAGATGCACACAACCAAACAAAAATTGCTGGCTTTTTTTATTGTAAAGCATTAAAATAATATTTTACTTTCAAGTGCATTTAATATATACTAAGGTTAGTATGTATACTTATATTCAGATCCTTATTTGTTGTTACATGATCTATTAATCTATCTTCAGTACAATCTATAAACATTCTAAGCAAAGTAGGTACCTTCACGAAATTTAACCTGATGATCACAAAAAAATTTAAGATTGACTGGTTGATCACTTAAATTATGGACCATTAAAAGCTAAAAGTACCCGTTTTATGCTTACATCATAATAAGGTCCTATGTTTACAAAAAGTGAGGTGTTTTTTGTTAGAGAAAAAAATTCTATATTTTAAAAATATTTTTAAATATTTACGTTTTTACTTTTTCTTATCTACGCTTGTTTTTTAAGAGTTAAAACTTGTAGCGATTTTGTTTCTGTTCCTACTGATCTTAACTCTTTTTTTCTCAGTTTATGTACTGTATGGCGAAACGTTGATATAACTTGTCTGTTTTTATTATTCCGTTTTTTTTTTTAATTTTAAATAAAGAAACGTATTTTCCCACTCATAAAAGCCATATACTCCGAGATGTTTGATTTTGTTTTAGAGAAATAGAAATATTTTTCTCAACTGAATAATATCACTGGTTTACAAAAATAAATTTTTGGTCTGAGGAAAGAATGGGGATAAGTGATTTTTGTTAATTTAGGTGTGCTGAATTCAAATTTGTAAATAGTTTTGCTCTATCACCTCTAGTTTTCTGGCTTTTAAATAGTCTCATTTTAGTACAAACAGAGAATATATGTGCATATTTCAAGAGTTGCAGAAGCTTATAACAGATAAAACAGGATAGATACAGAACACTGATTGGCTCAATATACTTGGATGACACAATTACACAATTCATCGTACCACAAACAGTTAAAAGTGTGTTTTCTTAGAAGATCTGGTGTATTTTGCCTCCGGGATGTCACGCAAGATCATCCTGCAGAAGTCTCCCATCATGCCGGGGTTCCTTTTGCCTTGATAGTTGCTCTCCATCTTCGTAATGTCTTGGTGGAATCTTTCTCCATGCTCATCACTCACTGCTCCAAGGTTTGGCGGGAAGAAGTTGAGGTGGGAATGGAGAAAATGAATCTTGAGTGACATTCGGCACCCCATATCCTCGTAAGACTTTAGCAACTTCTCAATACAGAGTTGGTAATCTGGTACGCGTGTGTTACCAAAGAAGCCACTACAGACTGACTTAAATGCTTCCCATGCTCTCAGTTCCTTTAAGTTAAGAAGCTCCTCAAAATCATTATCCTTCAGTTCTTCTCGGATCTGAGGTCCGACAAAGATACCCTCTTTGAGCTTAGCAGCGCTAAAACCTGGGAGCGCAGTCAAACCAAGCTTGATGTGAAGAGGAGGAAGAAGCACCTTATTCATGTTCACCAGAGGGGTGTCCTCGTGGTGTAATGGTTAAAGCGATGAACTGCGGAATCGTAGTACGCGAGTTCGTACTCCAGTCGCGCTATTATGTTCACTTTCGGGCAAATACCCTTGGGAAAGGTATGAACCCCCTTATTCTCCCTCCAGCTATGGGTAAATAGTAGGACGGACTAGGTTCTTCAGCTTTGTTGAGGCAACTAGTCTAGGAGAAGGAAAACTCTGAATTCAAACCTGTTAAACTCCGCTTAAAAATTGACCTTGTGTCATATCCTGCCCGAGCGGAGGGGTTGGTAAATAGTACCTTATTCATGTTCACCAGAGGATTCTCCTTGAGGCTGTGTTCGCCAGGAACAAAAGTGCTTCTAGACCCCTAGACTTTCTGCTTGCAATTCTGGGATACAGCTCGACTACCCCAGACACAGAGAAAACAACAGTACTTTGTGAAGGCCGCTTGCATACCCATAAGAAGACCAATGACCTTGAGGTCCCCACACAGACTCCATTGGTACTCGCTGTACTTAATAGCTTCTAAAAGAAGCTCCATATTGTCATAGGACTCCTTTAGATGGACAGAGTGTGCAATGGGAATGCTGGGATATTTATTCCCGTTGTGCAGAAGAACACCCTTGAGACTTGGCTTGGAAGAGTCTATGAAAAAACACTAGTCTGAAGGATTATGTGGCAAACCAAGGGACGTAAACAAGCCAGGTATGTTTGTGCAGTAGCACAACTTGTTTTCCATGCCGAAAAAGGAAGCAAGGTCTTTGTTCCGATTCCTGAAACTGGTGATCCTTACATCTTCCTGGACTAGGTTCCACGGTTTAAGCCGAGAATCCAAGAGCCCTGACTGCTGTTTTGACAGGTACAAATCACGAGCAAGATCATTCAGGTCTTCTTGCGTGATCCAATGTGTCTCATTGCCATTTGTTCCTGAATATGTAAACTCAATATCTTCCAAAGATATTGACTCGGCAGAATCCTCCCTTGAAGGCATTTCTTCATCCGATGAAGAAAGAAGATCCTTATTTACTGGAGGTGTGGGTACAGGAAGATCATCTGAATGGGGAACGGGTCTCATGGCAGATTGAAGGTTGGGAGATTTGATCTTTTTCCTAGAAGATGCATTGAAACCAGTTATATTAGTTAAACAAAAATAACAATCATCTGCGGGGTTTCGCGGCTCTCTCCAAACCATCGGGACTAGTCCATTGTAGCAGGGTTTACAACAGATGTGTGGAGCCCAAGACTTGTCCTGATCACCAATTTTACAGTCAAAATAGTGAAGGTAGGCGGTTCTAAGGAGGGAAGTGATGGTTCGACGCTGTGCAACTGTTGTGAAGTCCCCACACACTTAGCAGAAAGAATTGGCCTTGTTGAGGCATCCTCGACATTTTGATGTGCTTGAAACCATTGGAGAATCTGAAAATATAACAAAGTAAAACTAAATGTGCATTTAAAAATGTAATACTAATATTTAGTAACCCAAAAGATGTGTAACACGATAGTTGAGGGACACCAACCTCCTGCGCCGCCTGCGAGACAACCTCTTCCAATGACTGCCAGAGTGTGGATTGAGACCTGCTGCCTTAACTATCAAAATCCGTCTTGATATATAACATATATATATATATATATATATATATATATAATGTAATGCTATCACTTACATTTAGTGCATAATAACTAAAAAATAAGCCATAAGTCTCACAATATTAGAATTAACCCTGAATTCATATACGCCTTTATGTACCGTATATGCACAATATGCACACTATGTATATCTAAAATACTAGAGTTGATGAGTGAAAACGGATTTCAAATTTGAATTCGGCACCCTCAAATTAGGTAAAAACGGATATTTTTGTGCATGCCTCGATTTCTTCGTAAACCAGTGTATTTAATTGAGATTTCTTACCATTGAATAGAAATTTGATTGACTTAAAATATATTTCCACTAATGTTTTTAAGCAAATATTTTCCTAAATAAATTATTATGAACCACCTGGTTACGAGATAATGACTGAAAATTGTATTGAAATCGAATGAATAATTGGATTTTGGTAGATTTTCTTACCAATCGCCAACAATTTTGTCTATGCAAATTTTACACGTGGATTTTGTTTGTTAGTGTAAATTAATTTTCAAAAACATATACGTCAGTGTTTTAACCTTTTCTTTTTGTTTACATTTGATGTTGATAATAATTACGTCAAAATGTTTTCCCTGCCAATAAGACAAAGCTTGATACTAGGGTGAGCAATATTTGGTCACGTGACGCACAATTCGACTGCTCTGGATGCTTTCGCCGATTTGGTTGTTTGGCATATCAACTTGTGTTGATTATTTAATGCCAAATCCATTTTTATACAAATAATCAGTTTTATTTCAAACAATTCAGTTTAGCATGAGAACACAGTTTAATTGTCAAAAACATTTAAATTTAAAGCTATTCTGTTCAGTCAAAGAGTTCTAATTGAAACAATTCTGTTTAGCGTGAGTACAGTTTCAATGTCAAAAACAGTTCCATTTCAAACAATTCAGTTTAGCATAAGTACGCAGTTTAGTTCTATTTGACCCATTGATTGGACCCTATCAGGTGCTATCACTCCGAGCCAGAGTGGACCTGGGAGTGATGGTAACCAAGAGGTGCTCTACATTCCCCAAAGCATTACTGGAACTTTACCATCAGCTTGTTTAGTGTCATATCTAGGACACTCGTTGGTGGAGTCTTACCCCTCTGCAGAGGTGCAGTCGGTGTATTCTACAGCACTATCCGACTGGGCAAGCTTTTGCCGGAGTGGTAAGGGTGATGAACAACACTGAACCGGGAAGTGTCGAGCTCGCCTGATACTCTCTGAGGACAACTTGCTCGCTTTGTCTCTGTGACTTTGATTAGGACTTCGAAATTTTCGGTTTTAGACCTACCTGACCTTGCCTGATCGCTGAGGTACTTACAACCCCAGCGAAATTTCTTGAACCATCTGGTTACTATACTCTGATCAACTGCCACTTCACCTTTCCCATAGCAAATCATTTTAGTTGCTTCTGTCGCATTATGGCCTAGTTCAAACTCGTAAGGCGTGAATTCCTGAATTAGATTACCTTGCACATTCATCTGTGAGGATTTCAAATCATACACAGAGTAAAGTAATGCATAACGTAGCAGCACACCATCTACCACTATACCATGAACCACAGCAGTTACCTTTCACTGCTTGAATACGCAAGTACCAAAATATTGCATAACTTTTGACTTGCTCTTGTATTGCAAAATAAAGACGTTGCAAGTTTAGGACGCTTAAATCAAGACGTGCCTCCTGATGTCAAAAATCTACGGAAATGCTTAAAACATCAACGTTTGAATTTTGAATTTCTACAGAAGAATCAATTTTCAAGCAGACCAGTTTGGTTTGGCAAATTATTATAAATTGTTATCATTTTACTTCTATAAAAAAATTCACACCAGCATTCGCTGACGGTCTTTCACAGGAGTGTGAGTGACAGCAAGTCTCATCAAGTTTCCATGACTCTTCTCAGTATTCCGTCTGATCTCAACAATGCTGTAGTTTGCATGGTCTTGATTCATCCTCTAATTTCCAACTCTTACGCCCCTTTTCCAAACCTTTGGGACCATTCCAAGTGCACGAATTACAATTGATATAACCGCTACTCCTATGTTCCACAGATTTTTAGTTCACTGGCCAGGTCCACGTACTGGTCTCTCTTTTTGCTTCATTAGATTTTCACTCTGAGTAAAAAGTCAGTTATTATTATTATTATTATTATTATTATTATTAACGGTGTATGAACTCTTTAGCACAAGAGCAGATTTATGGGCACCTAGTGAGACTCTAATTCGCTAGTCTAGTTTGCTAATCATTATAAGACGTGAGGCACCCAGATTTGGTTGATTCAACTGCATATGAACCCCTTATGGGTTATTTAATACCGAAATTTGATTTCTTAGTAAATTTTTTGATAATGATCATAAGTATATTAGTAAAGTTTCACCGCAATTATTTTTATCGAAGTTTTTGTTTATAATAATCTGTTGCTTGAAAATTGTCATAAGGTATCAAGTATTCCTATCTAACAGCAATAATTTTTGAATTGATTTATTTGATCCATACATGGGGACCGTAACAGGTACTACCAATCCGGTCAAGAGTTGAACTGAGAGTAATGGCAATCATGGATTGTTCTACACTCCTCAGAAATATAGATCTAGAACTTCATCACCATATGCAGTTAAGTATCATACCAAGGACTCCTTCTTTCATGGCGTAGCGGCTAACGTGCTAGATTGCAACATCTTAATACGTGTGTTCGAACTGCAGTCACGCTATTTCGTTCACTTTCAGGCGAATGGGAAATTGATGAACCCCCTTATAACCACCCACCCATGGGATGGGCTAAATAGTACCACTACTGGTCTTCTCCAAGGGTTACTTTGACATTAGATAACCCCGTCAGCATTCTTCTAAAAAAGGGCACCTCATGCACCAGGTAATAAACCTAGCTCCTCTAAGGAGGGTTAGAGACTGGGGGACGGCCTCTGAGGCTCGAGGAGAGCTGGTGTTAGCGCGCATAACCTAAATGCCGGTTTCCCGACATCCATGTCTGGCACCCTCATCAGCATATTAACCTCTCTCACAATATTGTCCAACGTATTTATGAAGAATGGGACAGATCCATAAATATTCACAGAACGGTATATAACAGACTGTCTTTCTGTCTCAAGTTTGTAGTGTCAAAGACATGTTTTTGCCCTTTTGTAAACATTTATTTTATTAAAACATGCTTTTCTGATAAATCACACATTTTTCCGTGAATTTCACGTAGTTTGTACTTTTCAGCTTGCAAAGAATTGATGATAAATCTCTGTTCAAGCCAGGAGCATTCTGCTTGATTTACCGTTAATTTGAATAGCATCATAACAATTTTTTTTGCGATATTTAAATAATTTTTGTACTAAACCAATTCCAAACAAAGCAGTCCACATTTATGGAAAAAATTCTGATAAAAGTATTTTGTTTAAAAAAAAATCGCCGCATTCATTGAATGACCCTCATTAATCAATTGATTGATATATTCAATAGGGTCTATTGAGAGATAGTAGATTAAAACTCAACTTTTACATCTTAATTTCAAATGAAGACTTGTGCATCGCTAATATCTAGACTTCGTTACTTCCTATTCTTTTTACTTTTTGATGAAGAGTACTTGGTGAAACACAGGGTTGTACAAGTGTAACACTCTTTGTATTCATCACTTGACTTAACCCCATGCGACTTTTTTTGTTTCCTGAAGTGAAAAGTTATCTCAAAAGTAAGATCCGAAGACTTTCATAAATTACCATGAAATACCGTTACCTCATATCAAAAAAGCATTTTTTAAATTTGTTTTAACCAATCGAAAACTAGCAGATTAATAGGATTATTGTGAAGAACATTCCGGTTTCATTCATTGTTCAGTTGTCTTTGCAAATAGAGCTTTTCCCTCGATAGATTTTCAAAACAACTCGTATATTTGAATAAATTCGTTATTATCATATAAGGTAATTACCACCATTGCTTTCACGTTTAAAAGAAAAAAATGGTTACTTCATCAATAATTCTTAATACAATAGATCTCAATCAAAGCTAGACTATGTGTCGTCTCCTCCGAGGTAAAACAAAACATTTTTGTACATTCTAAAATGTATTACTGAAATAATGTTAACATTTTGTAACTTTAGTCTATTCTTTCTTGTGTTTCTTTTGTATGCATCGAAGAGAGTGTGTAATTCCGTGTCAGTTGACTTAGTTCTTTTTATTAATAATATTGTAACTCGATTATTTCATCTAGCTCCTTTGTGTATTAAATGATATAATCTACTTAAAAAAGCCAACTCCTCGCTGACATTAAGCTTCTATATATAACAATGTCTCCTTGTTAAAAGCACTTTTCACCATCGGACTATTTTTTTGTTCTTTTCTGAATATTCTTAATGCCTTGTTAATTTTAGTTAAAATCAAAAGGAACTAGGGGCGACTGATCAAGGCTCTTAATTATTTTGCACGTTTTATTATCATAACGAAAGAGAAAAAGAAATTAAAATAATACTAATTGCTTTCGAGAAAAAACCCAAACAAACGAACGAACGATACCTTAATTTTAAAAGTAGCATTCTTTGAGGGAATTTTAAATGCATTTTGTGAAAACGTCTTAAGCAAAGGTGCTGATTTATTCGACACAGTGCATTTTCTGAAATGATTTGAAGGAATATTTACAGTGAATATGTACACAAATGTGGCACAAGCCTTAAAAATGTAATCTTTACTATCCAATTACTGACCTAAACATACTACAATATTCTTTTCACCATAACATCCCATGTAGTCGGGAATTCTTACAAACTAAGGTCACCAAAGGAGGCGTTCTTGATGTAACGATCATTGCCGTTGGTAATGGACTCGGCGACACAAGTTCAAATCCTGGACAAGACAGTTTGTATTTCACATAATGCTTATACCCTTGAACAAAGCATGAATCCAACGATCTCCTCTCGGCTATGGGTAACATAGTAGGGTAGACTGGGATCTTTAACCTTGGTATAGAATCG
Source organism: Sepioteuthis lessoniana (assembly GCA_963585895.1). Taxonomy (NCBI): domain Eukaryota; kingdom Metazoa; phylum Mollusca; class Cephalopoda; order Myopsida; family Loliginidae; genus Sepioteuthis; species Sepioteuthis lessoniana. The sequence goes on along the minus strand of CAUZXS010006207.1, from coordinate 80,410 downwards.
GTTTTAGAGAAGGAAAACTCTAAATTAAATACAGTTATACTCAGCTAAAAAATTGTCCTTGTGTCATATAATACTCGTAGCGGGGGAGGGGTAAATACATTCTGTCATCAAAACGCACCACTCGATCTATGGAACTCTAAACTATTCTTATATGTTCATATTGTGACACGAGAGATGAATGAAAATTTTATTTGCAAAAATAAATCCCCAATAAATAAAAAAATAAGAGAAAAAATAACGATTATCTACTAATAAAAGCTGATTATCAATGTAAACATTTTTCACATGTTAACATGGTAGAAAAACTAGTTAACTAGTCCTGAAGAGAGGTGGCGGAAGTTACACTGCACGTCAATTTTTTCTTTAGACGCCTGACATTCATGCTGGATGGTTTAAATAATATAAGCTCATTTCTACGGATACTCGTCCCCCCAAATAGTACTTGCATATTCGTTTCAATTTTTGTAGGAGATACCCACATTCAACCGACTCTATATCAAATTTGGGCCTTATGGGGAAGGACACCAATACTCCCCAGGCATCACTTGCAACATCATCTTAAAGAAGAGCCGGATTTATTGTCTAGTGTTGACGGAACTAGGCAATTTTTGCACCCACCCCTCAGGAGGCAAGCTTCCTGCGAAGTAACCCAAATTAAACCAACATTGTCGCATTTTGGCTTCGTGGAGAAGCAAATAGATCCAATCGTCATTTGACAACACGGAAAATGGGTATATGAATATACACAAGTCATAAAATAACCCCAGACAGGTTGAGATACCGTTAAAATCGCTTAATCAATTGTTTAAAGAGATATGAGGTGGATTGATTACCTTGCACCTGAGGCACTCTTGAAAGGGAATGCCGACAAAACTGAATCATTTTTGGAACAACTCCTTAGAAGACTGAAGGTGCCCATGGTGTAATGGTTATTAATGTTGGAAATGGACACGGTGACCCGAGTTCAAATCCTAGACGAGGCTGATTGTATTTAACAAAGCACTAATACCCTCTGGAAAAATATGAATCCAATTTTTCTTCCTCCAGCCATGTGTAACTAGTTGGACAGACTAGCTTCTTTAGCCTTTGTTAGGCGACCAGTCTAAGAGAAGGAAAACTCTGAATCTTTTACACTCTGCTTAAAAATTGACATTGTGTCACACCCTGTGTGAGTGGAGGGGTTAGTAAATATATACTCCTTGGGAGACTTGCTTTTTGTGGGATCACCAATTTAAACTAACCTTCTATCACATCCCAGTAACATCGGGAGTTGTTGAAATACCACTTTCATTTCAAGGTTGTGTATCCATTGTACAAGCTTATAATTAATGTTTTATGGACAGTTTTTTTGCCAAAGAGACCTGTGCTGTTAATAGCAATACGATGGCTCATCTCAGTTTAGAGCCAGCACGGTGTTATGAAACTCTTGGTTTGGTTTGTGTCAAAAGTGATTTTTCATGTAGGTAATTTTTTTCCTCCTTACTAGCAGGTCGCTTTCTTTATATGGAAATATTAAGTTGAAAATCAGAGGAGAGGAAGTGAACGTCGAAATTCGACTAAAATTAGGCAAATTTCGCTTCAATGTCACATGGGAAGCGTTAACCTGAAGTTTCATTTTAAAATGACAAAATAAATTAGGAAGTTTGCTTTTTGGAAACGACATTTTAACGCTCAGCAAACTTCATGAAAAACTGTGAATTTTCATTTTTATAAATGACAAACTTTGATTTAGTTATCTCATTTTTAGTCGGCTGGAGCAGCAGAATACTGCATCTCTTCAGAAGATGCAGTATGCACCCCCCAACGAATGTCCTGTTATGATACAAAACAATCTGATGGTGAGGCTCCAGTAACGCGAGAGCTTTTGAGATTGCGGAGTACCCCTTCACTGCCATCGCTTCAAGGTCTACCCTGGACGGAGTGGTAGCACCTGATAGGATCCTGTCTATGGGTCAAATAGAACAAAACTGTGTACTTATGCTAAACTGAATTGCGTGAAATAAAACTGTTTTTACATTTAAACTGCGGACTTATACTAAACTGAATTGTTTGAATTAGAACACTTTATAAGTATAAAACTGGATTTGGTATTAAACAGCCTACAATGGTTTATAAGGCATAAAACCCAATCAAACCAGATCATATACGTGGTACATTCAAAAGCTTTCCAGACTTTTTTGTGCAGGCATTTAAAATTGTCGTAGACTCTTGAAAATTCAGTATGTTATTGCTAGACATGTTATGAGATGACTGACCAATTTTTATGATTTAGGTTTACATGAACAGCTACAGCAGCAATTGGAATACACCCTACTAAAGCCTGATTGTCACAGCTGGTGAATTTCAAAAATACAATCTGGACGTGAAGACACTCTAGAAGAACGATATGCAATAAAATTCTGTTTTAAACTTGGGAAAAAATGCCACAGAAACCTATGGAATGCTTCAGACTGCTTTTCGACCATCTTGTATGAATCGAGCATCAGTTTTTGAGTGGTATAAGAAATTCAAGGAAGGTAGGGAGTCTGTGAGGGATGATGAGAGGTGTGGGAGAAGTAAGGAAGTCAATACACCAGAGTTGATTGGCCAAACGGTTTGGGTTAGGGCTACTATGTTGAGGTTTTTATAGCGTTCAGAAAGAGATTCCTTGGAATGAGGCCAGCACTCTTCAAATCGGCTCAGTGGCATTTCCACCAGGACAATGCACCAGTCCACAACTCCATCCTTGTCACAGACTATTTGACCAAGATGGGCATCAAGACAGTTCCTCACCGTCTCAATAGTCCAGACCTTGCTCACTGTGACTTTTGGTTATTCCCTAAGCTCAGAGGCTGTAGTTATGAGACAATTGAGGAGATGAAAGAGGCTGTGACGAAGGTCATTGATACGCTCACACAAGAGGAATTCCATGGGGCCTTTCAGAAGTTGATGGAACGGTACAGGAAATGCATTGCAGCCGGAGGAGATTACTTCGACGGGGACTTGAGTTTCATGTGTGTGCTATCAATAAAAGTGCCCATACGATAAAAAGTCTGGAAACTTATTTGATGAGCCACATATATTTAATATATAAAGAGGATTTGGTATGAAATAATCAAAAATGGTTGATATGCCATAAAACCAAACCAAACTCAACCGAATCTCATTTTTAGCACCTCCTTCACAATCCTGTGTGTAAGCTCTTCCATTCTTATTACGTAATCAAAAAAATAAACAAGAAACTGTCTTTATTTACTTTAAAACGAAAAGCAATATTTAAGAGGAGAGTGTTACTTTTGCCTTAAAGGTAAGCATGCTTGGTGTTGTATGTATTTACTCAACCCCTTCGCACTGGCAGGGTATGACACAAGGCCAATTTTCCCGTGGAACTTAACAGGTTTATTTCAGAATTTTATTTCTTCTTAACTATTTTCTATACCAAGGTTACATAGCCCGATCTGCACTACTATTTATCGATATCTGGATGAAGAATTGTTGGATGCATATCTTTTTCAATGAGAGAAGCAAACAGCCTCGTCTAGGGTTTGAACTTGCGTCATCATATCCGTTTCATACGGCGATAACTACAGCACAACAAGCGCCTCGGTTATCGTCGTAAGACGTCAAGTCGGCTATTCGAGTTCTAATCCTGGACGAGGTTATTTAAGTTTCACTTCACGTTTCTGACCTTGGAAAAGGCTTGAATCCATATGTTCTCCCTCACCTCAGCTATGGGTAAACAGTAGGTCAGATTGGGCTATATAGCTTTGGTTGGGCAACCAGTCTATTAGAAGTAAAATTCTGAATTTAAACCATCTTTTATCTGCTTAAAGATTGACCTTGTGTCACATCCTGTTTGAGAAGGAAGGGTTGGATCTGCCCTACTCCCCAGTAAACAACAGAATGAAAGAATTATTTGTTTAAAGGTCGATCACCTCATTATGGGTTATTTGATGTCAAAATATGATTCACTTCTAAATATTTAATTCTAATAACTGTTTTCAATGTTCCATCGTATCTTTTAATAGCATTTGTTTATTTATCGATAATCATTAATTCTCACACATTTGTATGGTTTCAAGTATTCCTATCTAATACGAATAATTTGCGGACAGATCTATTTGACCTATAGATAAGACTCTAACTCAGACTACCACTCCAAGTTAGAGTATTCTTGGAAGTAATGGCCATGAAATGGTGCTTCACACTTCCCAGATCAAGTGAACAGGAACTGCATCATCAGGTGCAGTTTTGTGTCATAACTAAATGACCCTTTTGGTATGGGGGGTCTTATCTCTCTTCAGAGGATGCAATCGGCGTATTCTCCGCCCAATTGACGGGGCAATGAAGAATTGAGAATTACAAAGCGAAACAAATCAGCAAAAGCAATACCCTTTTTTTATCGGCAAAATAGCAACAAATCAGTACACTTTAGTATGTGATATAAACCGGGACATTGGCCCAGCGGTTAGAGTGTTCGCCAATGGCCCGGGAGACCTGGGTTCAATCCCAGGTCGAGTCATACCAAAGACTTTAAAAATGGAACTTGATACCACCTTGCTTAACACTCAGCATTATAAGGTACGGTTCAAGGGTAAAGTGGAGCAATCCTGGGAATGGAGTAGCGCCCTCCCCTACACCTTGGTGTAGTAGCTATCGAAAAGGGAGCCTTCGGGTCACCCTCGACTATGGTCGCTAACTTTACTTTATAGCGTTTGTAAACTGTAGTTTTAACATTTCAGATTAACCTACTTAATTATTAGATAATTTTGCAAATAACAGTTACACTTTCGTCTGAAGTTGTGTTCAGAAATAGTGTTTATATTTATGATCCCTTCAACTTACATAAACTAAGAAGACATATTCCTAAATTTGGTTGGTTGTATTTTATGGCATAACAACCCTGGTTGGTTATTCAATGCCAAATCTTGTTTACAAACGCACGTGCGCGCACACACACACACATATATATATATATGTATATATATGATTTGTAAACGAATGGGTTTTAGGTAAACAAGTCTGAGGTCATTTATTTGTACAAAGTTAATTGGTTTCAAGTATTGCAATGTAACACTAATAATTCAATTTAATATCAGGCATTTGTCTACGATCAGTTAAATGGGTAAACAGATATTTGACCCATTGATATGTCTCTAACATGTACTACCACGCCGGGTCGAAGTGGAGTAATGGAAATGATCACGTACTCCACAATCCACAAGGTTTCAGGACAGGAGCTTTGCCACCATTGCAGTTTAGTGTCATACCCAGGACACAATTTTCATTTGTGCGAAAATTAATTGATTTTGATACACATTATTATTATGATATATATACATATATATATAATGCAGTGGAGCGAAACGTCAACCAAGTTTTTTTCAAGTAGCGGTCGTGCCGATGCTGCTATATGGATCCACCACATGGACGCTCACTAAACGTACGGAGAATGCTGCGAGCTCCAGGGAACAAGTCCTGGAGGCAACACATACAAAACAGCAGCTGTGCAGCCACCTACCACCCATCACGAATTCTATTCAAGTCAGACAAACCAGGCATGCGGGACACTGCTGGAGAAGTAAAGACGAATTCATAAGTGATATACTCCAGTGGACCCCTTCACATGGACAAGCAAAGATTAGACGACCAGCTAGAACTTATACACAACAACTCTGTGCCGGTACAGGATGTAGCCAGGAAGATCTGCCTGGAGCGATGGACGATAGAGACGGGTAGTGTTAGAGGGTCAGGGAGATTTGTGCTAGCAGTGCGACATAATGATGATGATGATGATGATAGATAACGCATTATTGCTTCCCGGAACACTCCTTTCCAAATTCTTCTATTGTCGTTGGCTTTAAACTTGTTACAATCATATTTTCCAAATGCCGGTACCGTTTTTATTTTGAATCTAAAAAACAATAATATTAAAAACAACAAAAAGATTTACTACCGTTTTTATCTGGAGAGTCTTCTCAAAATGATATTTCGTTGAATTTTTACATCTAAAAAAATTGAAATAATATTGGGGCTGTAGAATATACCGACTGCATCTCTGCAGAGGGGTAAGACCCCACCAACGAGTGTCCTGGTTATGACACTCAACAATCGGATGATTGGGTTCCAGTAATCACTACTGTCGTACAAGGATGACTTTGGCATTAAATAATACGCTTAGTTTGATGCCATTAAACAAAGAAACCGAAACTAAAACAAAGAAAATAAAGTATTCTTTGTTTTGTTTCCAGTAAAAAGAAAATCTGAATAAAGTCTCTTTCTCGTGATTTGGTTTGGTTGGGTTTTATGGCATATCAACCCTTGTACGTTATTTAATACCAAATCCTCTTTATACATATATATCAAATATGTAGCATTTGTGAATAACATTCTTAAACGAGCTTGAGCTCTTTATATATATATTAAATATATAGGACGTAGCTTGGTTGGGTTTTATGGCATATCAACCATTGTAGGTTATTTAATGCCAAATCCTTTAATCCTCTTTATACATATATATTAGATATATAGCATTTGTAAATAACATTCTTTAACAAGCCTGAGCTCTTTTTTGCACATGTCACGAAATTGAACGGCTCATGGAAAATAGAAATTGAATGAAAAAATAAATGGATAAAGTAGACAGTCTCCGAATAACAAGGGCAAAACACTAGTGGTAATGAAGAATGACTAGAAAAAACCCTAGGGGTTCGAAACCTTCTGCGCAGGTGTGGAACCACTGGAAACGAATATGTTTCTGCCTTCGACACAACAGAAGGAAGGGAGGAGACGACTTGTGAGGTTTTGGGCAGTGAACGGCGAGACCTGATAAAGTAAAGACATACAGTTGAACACCAGTCACGAAGATGTAAGGAGACGAAAGTTTATGAGCACCAATTTTGGGGGTGCGCTTCAGAAGGGGGTTTTAGACTAGACGCGACCCTGCGGACAGGCATATTAGAAATACAACAAAAATACAGGAAGGAAATTCAAGGTCTGTGTCTGCTCTCTTTTTTTCTCACCCGGATATGTTGCTTCTCTTTGTCTAGACGCGGTCGTCTCAGTTTTCAGACTCTCTTTCTTTCTCCCGGTAACTGCCTACGAGTTGTAGTTGTAAATAAACCTTTGGGTAGTTCAACGGTTTCTTGCGTTCGTCAACTTTTATCACAGCCGGGTCTAAATTCTCTTTGGTACATACACAGTTAGATAGTTTTAAATATTGCAATATCACAGTCACAATTTAACATCAGTCATTTGTTTGCGTACAGAGTTCGTTTTATCTGATCCATAGATAGAACCCTATCAAGTACTATCACTCCGGATCAGAGTTGACCTGGGAGCAATGGCAATGAAGGGGTACTCTGCTTCCCCTAAAGCTCTGGCATCACTGGAACCTTGTTACCAGATTGTTTAATGTCATAATTTGGACATTCGTTGGGAGCGTCTTACTCCTCTGCAAAGATGCGGTCTATGTATTTTACAGGCTACTCATTCTCGCGAAATAACTGTGACTTTCATCTCAAGTTCAAATACGGTTAAACAAATAAATTGATGCTTTGATTTTTTTTTAATATGGAAGTAAAGTCTTCTAGCGATTTAAGGAAATTTTCATCTTTTTATTTTCCTTTTTTATTTATTCTTCTTTGTGAGAACACTTCATTTCTCAATCGGTTAACTTATTATTCTGGTTATAGATTTTAGTAGAAACATGAATAATTTGTTTTAAATTGTTCATAATATTCCATTTCTCTACACATCTCAATATAGAATGGTAAAAATGGGATTAGGAAAACTTTTACTGAAGAAAGTCTGCCTTTTTTATGTCGCGTGAAATAAATAGGGCAACCGTGATGGTGGAATGACCTTAATATTGTTATGTCTATTTTTTTCGTAATGATATAGTGGAAGAACTCAATAATAATACAATTTAGATAATCTTGTTGACAGTTTTATTTTCTGTCACTTTTTTATTACATCAAGTTTGGAAAATCCCTTTAGTAACCGCTAAATACAAAATTTAATCCATTTCAAATTTTCTTTTTTTTTTCTCAAACTGAAACTTTCATAATCCAAGCACCACCAGAGGTATAGCTAAATTAAAAAGGAACTTCTCAGACTATTTTTTAATAAAAAAACGTTTTTAAAAATTTACTCTAAAAATTAAACAACTTTTTAAAATTCGATTTAAGAGTATATTTGAAAACTTAATTTTAAATATATGAAAACTATAAAATAACGAATTGAAATTTTTAAGTGTCAGTAGCATCATCATCATTAACATTAGCACCAGAAGTTTAAGGAGAAAAATGATTTGAAAAGGGAATAGAAAAAAATAGTCATTTACTAAATGACCTTAGTTTGACATAAGGCTAGAAGTGTGGAGTATTTAGTGAGTATTCAACTCTCTAAAAATAGCTTGAGAGCTTTTATTATAGGTGAAAACTGAAGAGACCAAGTACTGGATATAGTTAGACCTGTGAGTTAGGCTTGATTGGTAAAGCAGCTGTTATGGATAACTAAGTTTTCCCTGGGGTTAATAAGGATATAAGTTAGAGTCTTACAGAGAGTTTTTCCTTCATCATTTATTATTATAAGTTGTGACCAAGTGCCTGGCCGAGTAACCGACAAAAGGGTCAATCAGAACTCTCGCTGTAGGCGTGAGACACAATCAGACACAAGACTTTGGAGATTTTTGAAAAGTCAGTTAGTTACCGGTAAAGTGACAAGTACTGAAAGTAAATATGGTGAAAGGAATAATAAAAAATGTTCTGAGTAAATGGAATGGAACTGGTTAAGTTAAAAACAGAATAGTGAAGGCCAGTCTTCCACTACCTATTTTTTGGCAACGTACCATATTTGCATTTTTCTGCAATAAAAAAAACTTAAACAAAAGACACTGTCAGAGGCAAAATTAAATATCATTTTATAATTATATGGGAGTACATAAGTATATACAGGTGAGGACGAAGTCCTGTTCATAGCGCAGATATTACACTCTGATTCAAACAAGTTAAAGAAAATACTCACTATTCCCGTAACCTGGTTTAGTCACGGGGATGCAACTCATGAAGCATGTCATAGGCAGGAATAGCAAGGCAGAGCCCATCCCTCTCCTGATCTACAATAGGTTTAAATTCAGAATTTTTATTTTCTTACATCAGTTACCATACCAACTTTAAAGAGAATAGTCTGTTCTACTATTTACGCCAAGCTAGAGCGAGAACAATTGGATTCATGCCTTTTCTAGTTGTATCAGAGCTATGTATGGCTTGACAGCATATCAACAATTGTAGGTTATTTAAAGCCAAATACTTTTTATACATATAACAAATATATGATTTCTAAACTCATTTAGTTGATAACATTTTTAAACGAACCCGAGCTCATTTTTTGCACACAATTAAAGAGTTTCATTTATTTCTATCTAATAAGAATAATTCTATTTAATATTAATCATTCGTTAGCTCACAGTTTAATAGTTCCGAGTATTGCTATGCATCACTAACACTTCAAGTAAATATTAGGCATTTGTTTACACAAAGTTAAATGATCAAACAGTTCTATTTGACCCATAGATAAAACCCTATCAGGTACTACCACTCCCGGCCTGAGTGGACCTTACAGCAATAGCAATGAAGAAGTTCTCCGCATTACCCAAAGCTTCAGCATTACTGAAGCCTCACCCTCAGATTGTTTAGTGTCATATACGGGGCACTCGTTGGGGGAGGATTACCCCTCTGCAGAGATGCAGTCTGTGTATTCTACTGGGCTACAATGGGAAATGCAAAAAGCCTCGTTCAAGATTTGAACTTGAGTAACTTCCTAAGATAATAACTGTTGCGCCACGATCGCCACCATAACGAAAAATAGCGAACGGAAAAAGAATTTGCATTGTTCATTATCTGTCTGTCTCCCCACTGTCTGTCTCTCTCGCTCTCTCTCTCTCTCTCTATATATATATATATATATATATATGTACATTAGTACACACAAAGTATCGAATTATTCCCTTTTGAATTTATCGTATTTACAAATGTGATGGAACTATTAGATGACTTTTCGGAAAAAATTTACTCAGAAAAACATTTTATGTTACATGGAGGATTTTTTTTATGCATTTGCATTCAGAATCTCAAAAGAGCCGTTCGGATCACAGGATATTGAACTGCAAAACTAAATACAATCGACATTTCTAAATATTTACTTGGAGAAGAGTAGAAAAAATAAACGCTGCTTTGGATATTGAGTATTATATGAAAAGACAACCCTGTATTCCTTAAATGAATTTGTAAATGTTTCTTAAATAGACATTCGATATTGAATTCAGCAGGGTACGAGTTAATAAACGTTCACTTTCACTTTGGAATTCATTTCAACAAAATCAACGCTTGGAGGCTTTTGTTAATAACAAGCGAATGAAAAAATTGACACAAGAACATTTTATTGGTGGGAGCATACACGAATCGTGGCTCACGTGCGGCCGCCACAAAAAATACTTTTTGGGAAGGAGGTGCCTCAGGCATTAAGTGATGAATTTAGTTCTACTAAACAGGTATTGCCTGCAGGGAACACCCCATGGGACATGGCGTTTAGCACGGTAACACCCGTCAGCGCTAACGCCAGGCGGACCTCGGAAAACCAGTGATTGTAGCTGAGAATGAAACGTGTTTGACCACGCAGCAGATTTTTTAAAAATTATCATAGCTACCCATAGTTTCCAGCAGTGGTACAGGGTTTAACAAATTTGTCCCACAAACCAATTTAGCCCTGCCTTTGAGGGTAAGAATATGCTGATGGTATCCCCAGCAAAATGGTAAGATACGCTCCAAAAATGGGTGTTCTGGGTATGTCACGTGACTGCATTTAACCTCTTAAGATAACACTAAACCGATTTATATGCCATAGAATAAATCAGAAAATTGTATGATGCTATCAATTTCAGAAATTAAGAAACAAGAATTTATTTCCTTAGCTTAGAAAACAACAGCACAAAATATATAAATCCAAACATAAATACACAATGAATGTGATTTCCTAACCTCTAGTCATAAAATAACCACAGACGGTTTGATATACCGTTAATCGATTTAAACAATAGAGTTGTGTTTATATCTTTGGTACGAGCAATAAACATCAGATTATTTTAAACGTTATCATTTCGTTAATATTCATTAACTTCTAAAACATCGCAAGAACGCTGTTCAATGTTATGCAGTTTTTATTGCTGCAATAAAAAGGAGACAGATGAAGTCATGGCCGGTTTAGGTAGGGCAACATTTCTACTAAAAATTGCAATTCCTCATCTTAGAAATTCTGGTAAAATTATGTTGAAAGATATTTCACGAGATTGGCATTTTAGATTCTTTTATAATACAGAAGTGACATTGGTCTCAACTCAGATAAGTTCATGTGTCCTAAACAATGTGTCGCCATCTCATTAAATGGCTAACCAGTTCATAGAAATCGGTAGCAATATCTCATCTACTGAAAGTGATATCAGCATACGCATAGGTAAAGCCTTAACTACTATTGACAGTTTAATGGCCATGTGGTAATCTAATCTCTAATAAACATAAGACGAGAATTCTATCAGGCTGTAGCCGATGTCAGTACTACTGTATAGTTGTACCTCTTGAACTTTTAGAAAACCCTAGGAGAAAAAGCTAGATAGTAAATACACAAGGACTCTCCGTGCTGTCTTGAACAAATCCAGGAAGCAACAGCAAGTAAATAGCTGCTGTATGGCCACTTATCTCTCATCTCACAAACCATTCATATATGGTTGACAAGACATGCTGAGGACTCCTGGTGAACAAAGAACTCATTAACGACGTTCTCCTGTGGGCTCCTATACATAGAAACAGCCCTGTTATCTGACCTGCAAAAACTTATATTTATCATCTTTGTGGGATGGATGGCTAGAGAGTCAAGAGAATCCGTGTTGTCAGTGCACTTTGATGATGAGGATAATAATGATGCATCTGCAATCGGGATAAAGATCTTCCATCCCCACAAATCAATATGACAAATTCGATGTAACCACTTAAAACATATTCATCTTAAAGAGAAGCTATATTTTCTTTTCCCGGCAGTCTTATGAAATTTCATTTGCTCACCTAATGAGATTGTTTTGTTGTTAGCTATTTTCTTTATTTGACCGTCTCCAGTCAATCGAAAGGGAGATCCTAATTGATTTTTAGTGATCTTTTGACCGTCAATATTTCGATATCGAAGATAAAAAAAATCGCCCTCCAAAAGCAAAGAAAATGACCACCTAGTATGAATGGTTATTGCTTTTTTTTATCGCTACTTCGCAGCCGAATGTTTGAAAAAGAAAGAAAAAAAAATGACGGAAACCGACTGAATGATATCAAACAATTGCGATGGGGAATTTTTTTCTTAATTCTCTGTTTGATCTTGCATGGGATATTTATCGAAAAACCGGCAGACAGAAAATGACAAAAAAGCAATCATCGTTTTTACATTCGGCGTAAAGGCCGCTAGCATTGGCCCTCTGGTTTTTTTTTTTTGGTTTTTTTTTTTTGGTGGGGGTTAAGCCCATACTGAAAAAGATGATGAAAGTGTAGTCCCTATTCAAAAAATATCGGGACTGAAGTTGTATCGACAAAGACAAAAATAAATAATGAATAAAACGCTAATTTTCTTCATAATACTTGTTGCGTTCAAAAAGAATCGAGTCTGAAGCTGTATCTGCCAAGACAAATAAACAATGAATAAAACGTTAATATTAATAAAAATGCTAGTTATGTTCAAAAAGTATCCAGACTGAAACTGTATCTCCTAATACAAAAATGAATAAGGAATAAAACGTTAGTTTATTTCAGTATTCTTACTCCAGATAATTTTCCATTGGTCGAAGCCCCTATGAGACTTCTCTTTTGATACAATGTGAAGCTATGTCATTGTATTTCTTTTAATATTCTTTACGTTCTCTAATCTTACCCCTAACTGTCAGCGTGGCTTAAAACACAGTGATTGTATCCTCTTTAAGGTGGCTAAACCTCCCCCGACAAAAGAAAAATCTAGGGTGCTCTGGTTATGAAACTAAACTGTATCTAATGGTAAGGCCACAGTTCTGTAGATCTGGCGAGAGTCGAGTACCTCTTCATTGCCGTTACATCCAGTTCCATTCTGCCCCCAAATGGTAGTACCTGTTCGGGTCCCATATGAGAGTCAAATAGATCTGTTTAAAATTATTGGTATTAAAAAAATTGATCTAACAATAAATTATTTTTGTTAAGATAAGTTACTTTACACCGTATTTATTTACGAAGGATTATTATTATTATTATTTACTCCTATAGAGTTTTTCACATCAGCTCTTGCTGATGGTCTTCCACTGGAGTTTGAGTGACAGCAAGTCTTCTCAAGTCTCCAGGACTCTTCTCAGTATTCTGGCCGTTCTCAATAATGCTGTCGTTTGGATGGTCTCCACTCGCCCGCCAACTTCCAAGTCCTCCAGTTTCTTTTGTAATCCTTTAGTTATTGTACCATATTATTATTACTATTGCTATTGCTGTTGTTGTTGTTGTTGTTGTTGTTGTTGTTGTTGTTGTTGTTGTTGTTGTTGAAACCATTCAACTGTGTACTAACAAATGACTTTAATTAAATAGAAATAATTACTTGAAACCATATAATCATTAGTATTATTTAGGAATATTTGAATCATACAACACCGTGCAAATTATTTCTCTTAGATGAGGTTTTGATCAATGGCATATCAAACTTTTGGGCTTTTAAAAGCCAAAGACATTCTTGGAGAACAGTTGTGGTACTATTTAAGCCTTAGCTGTAGGTAATAAGAGGGTTCATACCTTTCCTGGGGGTATGAGTTCGAACACGTTTGCTACGAAGTCACAATCCAGCACGCCAGCCACTTAACCACTAAGACTCCTCCATTGTATTGCATAAGAACACTTGATATTATTCAGCCCAGTCGGCAGGAGCTGTAGAATACACCGAATTCATCTCTGCAGAGGGGTAAGACCTCACTCCGAAAGAGTGTCCTAAATATGACACTAAACAATCCGATGCTTATGTTCCAGTCCTGTCACTTTGGGGGATGTGGAGTACCCATTTATTACCATTACTCCCTGGTCCGCTCTGACCCGGAGTGATAGCACTTTATAGTGTCCTGTCTATCGGTCAAATAGAAATTTGACATTTAAACTGTGAGCAAACAAACGACTTATATCAAATTTAATTGTTAGAAATAGAACTTGTTGACCAGTTGACTGTGTATAATCAAATGACTGATGTTTTATTCAATTGCTAGTAATAGGTAGCAATACTTGGAACGATTTAACTGTCTGTTAAAGAATAAGTAATGTTGAATAGATTTATTATTGTTGATTAGCCACAATTAAAACTATGGCGCTAGATAGCTATATTTGAAATCATTTGAGTGCAAACAAATGTTTAACCCTAAATAGAATTATTCGTGTTAGAATACTTGGAACTATTTAACTGTGTAAATGAAAGAGTAACGTTGAGTAAAATTATTAGTGTTGAATAGCAATACTTGAAACTCTTTAATTAGTTTTAGAATTATTCTTATTAGATAGAAATACGTAAAACCATTCACTTGTGAGCGTGAGAGTGAGCTCAGGCTCATTTACAAATCATATATATAATATATGTGTATGAATAGGATTTGGCTTTAAATAATCTACAAGGGTTGATATGCCATAAAACGTAAACAAACATTGATACCATATAACTATGTGCAAATGAATGCGATTCACATCGTTCTGGACTTGGGTGATGAGTCGAAATGTATGATCAGTTCTTCTTATTTTCGTAGTATAAAAGAGAAAATGATTAGGCGCTTCCTCCTTTTAAGTTGGCCCAGTCGGCTGGGGCTGCAGAATACGCCGACTACATCTCAGTAGAGAGATAAGACTCTTCCAACGAGCGTCCTGGATTTGACACTAAACAATCTGATTGTGAGGTTCCAGTAATTCTGGGACCTTGAGGAATGCCGAGTACCTCTTCAATACCATCGCTCCCAGGTTCACTCTGACCCGGAGTGGTAGCACCTTATAGGGTCCTATCTATCGATCATAGAGAACTGTTTGACATTTAAATTGAGTGCAAACAAATGGCTAATGCTAAAGTGTATTGTTTGAAATAGAACTGTATAATCATTTAACTGTGTTTAGGCAAATGACTGATGTTTAATTGAATTAATAATGTCAAATAGCAATACTTGAAAGCATTTAACTGTGTGCAAACAAATGATTTATAGGAAATAGAATTATTCGTGTTAGATGGTTTCAATTATTTCTATCCGTCTGTAAAAAAAGAATGAGCTTAGGCTCATTTAAAAATGTTATCTACAAAATGAATTTAGAAATTATATATATATATATATATATATATATATATATATATATATATATATATATATATAAGGGATTTGGTATTAAATAACCAACAATGGTTAATATCCCATCAAACCAAACCAAACCAAACATCTTTTTAATTTCTATGAGCAGACAGCTTCTTTGCTAGACCAGGAGTTCCCGTGGCGTAATGGTTAAAGAGTTGGGCCGCAGTCTCCAAGTAAGCAAATTCAAATTCCAGACAAACGTTTACTTTCGAACCAATACCGTCAGGAAAAGTATGTATCCCCTCCCTCTACTTAAGAATTAAATAATCCTTTTACATTGATGGTTTTGGCTTTAAATAACCAGTGAAGGCTGATATGTAAAAAACCGAAACTGAATCTTTCAGTCATTGGTTTCTTCACCTCATGTTGTATTCTGATTAAGAGGCAATTAATTTCATATTTTGGAGCACAATATATACGTTTTTATACTATTTTCGTAGTTTGAAGAAGAGTTTGTAAGCGAATTGGTTTAAACAAGATTGTTTTTTCCTGATTAAATGCTTAGTGTTCAGTTTTCTTGATGTGAAAAAGTTGTGTTATAATCCTGAGTGAGAATATATCATTGTACATAATCAAAAATATCAAATTAAGAATGTGTGTGTGTTAATCATCAAAAAACAAAAAAAAGGATAGAAGGCTTTTTTTCTTTATTTTAGAATTGATACAACCTATAAAAACTTCTGCAGTAATTAAAATCAGACGTTTAGTTGTTAAACTTTTTTCCCTTTCTCCAGTACTTAAGTGTATGTAGTGAGTAGGTGAAAGTTCGATCAGATATGCCAGCTAGTAACTCTCCTGTATGCAAACCTGGAAGGAAATCTCCTACAAGACACAAGCATTAGAACTGACGAAAACTGATAGGCCTTATACATTGAAATCGATGGGAGAGTCCTTTATATATATATTAATTACACAAGATGAGCAAAAGTGATAAGATAGAAATATTTCTTTGAAATCATTCATTTTTTAATTATTCTCGTTTAGTTTCGACCTTAAGTCAACATCAAGAGAAAAGTTTTTAAAAAGTTTTTTGGCCTGTCAATTTTCTTTATGTTGATTGGCTTAAAAAGGTAAAATCACTTGGTTTGTTATTTTTAACTATTTGAACTTGATTTTTCCATTATGACGGGAGGATTTTATCAGCATGTCAATTTGTCAAGGGTTATTTTAAGCTTTACAGGGAATCGCCATCATCGTACATTCCTATTTACATTTTTTGTCTGTGTGTAATTGTTTCCTAAGAGTTTTTTTTTTTTTTTGCATACAGTTCTATCAAATAAAAGTATTTTTCAAAGACCAAATCAAAGATCCTATTAAAACAGATTTAATTTACTCATATATTTTTGGAGGTTTTACCCCTCTGCAGGAAATGTATTCAGGATATTCTAACTCCCACCGACTGGGTGAATTTTTTCTTTTAAACAGCGCCTGTATTTTGGCATCTTCATCAAGATATTATTTTGGGATATGTAAGAGTAATTGAGCAAGTTTGTGTGGTTTAGTTCGGTTTAATTTTATGGCATATTGACCGTTGTAACTTCTTTTAATGCATATATCAAATATATGATTTCTAAACACATTTTGAAGAGAACTTTTTTAAACAACCCTGAACTCGTTTTTTTCCACATAGTTAAATGGTTTCTCTTAATTTCCCACACTCAGTTTAGCATTAGTATAGTCTTTTGTTTACATACAGTAAGTTATTGATTTAAATAGTTTTGTTTACACACAGTTAAATGTAAAACTGTTCTAATAGAACAATTCAGTTTAGCTTAAGTAAAGCTTTTGTATACACACGGTTAAACGATCAAACAGTTCTATTTCAAACAATTCAGTTCAGCATGTTCACAAAGTTAAATGATTCCAAGTATTGCTGTGCATCACTAACAATTTCATTAAAACAGTTATTTGTTTACACACAGTTAAATGATCAAACAGTTCTACTTCAAACAATTGAATCTAGCATAAGTCATTTGCTTGCACCCAGTTTAAATTTCAAACAGTTTTATTTGACTCATAGGCAGTCCCCTATCTAGTGCTCCGTCCAGAGTGGATCTGGGAGAGATGGCAGTGAAGTGGTACTTCACATTCCCCAAAGCTCTATCATTACTGGTGCCACACCATCAGATTGTTTTGTGTCAAAATCAGGACACTCGTTGGCTGAATGTTATCTCTGCAAAGAAGCTGTTAGTGTATTCTATAGCCCCAGTCGACTGGGCTGTGTGTATGTGTGTGTTTGTGTTATGTTAAAATCTATTAACATGGAGGACTTTTTGTAAGCAGGGATAATTTTTTGGATTATACGCTTTGAACGATGTCTAAAAGATTGAAGTGCAAAAAAAAAAAAAAAAAAAAGAAAAGAAAAGAAAAGAAATATTTGTTAAAAAAAAGCATTAATAAAACAAAGATAGAAGAAATATTTACTAAGAAATATCTAATCTTAAATAAAAAAAATAAATTAATCATGAAATTGATCGAGCCTTTTTGTTTACATTGAAGATTTAACATATCGAAACGTACTGACATCTTTGTTTTTTTTCCCTAAAGTCAGTCATAAAAAAAGTATATTTTTAATATGAACAATGCAGCAGTAGGTAAATGCTGACTTTTCTTTTGTATATCTTCTGTGTAAGTAGGGTTATTATCTGAGATGCTTAGCAGGATACATAAATCACTGACATTGAAAGAAAAAAGTAAATATAATTTAGATTTTGTGAATCAATGGTTCATATTTGATAAATAATTTGAAAAAAATAGAGCAATTTTTTTTTATTTTTATCGTACTTGAAGCATTTGTCATTTCCATGAAATAAAAGTCTAGAGAACCGACAAGGTGAAGCCTGGCAGTATTTTAAAGGCAAAATACGCTATCGTTTCTTCAATTACGATTTGGCGTCAGGCCATTTGGCGACGAACATTGGAAACTCCACCATCGTCTTTGGAATAAAAATGGCATTTAGCTTGAGACAAAGATTGCAGTCTACTTGCCCGTCGTATTCACCAATCTTTTGTATGGATCAGAATCCTGGACGCACTATCGATCACAAATTAACCAGCTTGATGTCTTCTACAAGAGTTGTCTTCGCTCAGTTTGTGGATACAGACAGCAATAAAGGATATCAAACTGATATATTTTCTGAATACAATATTAGAGGCATAGAAACCTTCCTCATACAACCACAACTGAGATGAGCAAGACATAATCTGAATGAGAGACGATAGAATTTCAAAGTTCCTGATTTATAGCCAGCTCCATGACGGAAACCAAAATGTTGGAAGACCATATAGCAGAGAGAGCTAAAAAAATCAGCTTTAAATCACTGGGTGTAACTGTTGATACATTCAAGCAAGTTGTGTTAATGTGCAGTTTTGAGATAGAAAAATACCACAAGGCCATCACGAAGTTTGACAAAACCTATTTCCAGCATTCCAGTGTATTGATCGAGAAGGCGAAACTTGGTCAATGATGCCAGCTACTTCTAACTCTTCTATCTCTCGGTGGATATATGTAAATCTGAGGCTGGTTTGAAGTATCATGCAAAGCACCTTCACAAAAATTGAAGAAAGCTTTTGAGCCTTGAAACATCGAAATCGATGGGAGAGTCTACCATTATGTGTTAACGTAGTCGGCTGGGGTTGTGGAATACACTGACTGCACCTCTGCAGAGAGGTACCCCCCAACAATGAGTGTCCTGATACTAAACAATCTGATAGTGGGGTCCCGAATATGACACTAAACCATTTCAGACTCTAGTCTAGTAGCTTTGGGGAATGTAAAGTACCCGATCATTGTCATTATTCCCAGGTTCACTCTGACCGGGAGTGGCAGTACCTCTTAGGGTCCCATCTATAGCTCAAATTGAATAATTTAACCATTTAACTGAGTGCAAACAAATGATCGAGGTTAAACTGAATTGCAGGTGTTAGATAGCAATTCTTGAAACAATTTAACTGTGAGCAAACAAATGAGTTCTGGCTTATTTAAAATGCTACTAACAAACTATTCGTTCATAAATTATATATATATATATATATATATATATATATATATATATATATATATTAGTTGTAAGTAAATAAAGTTGGCGATCTTTGTCGAGGGTGACCTGAAGGCCCCCTTTTCGATAGCACCTACACCTAGGTATAGAGGAGGGCACTACTCCTTTTTTTTTGGATTACTCCACTTTACCCTTTATCCGTACCTTCTAATGCAGAGTATTAAACAAGTCGGCATCAAGTACCAATTTTTCGAGTCTTTGGTATGACCCGACCTGGGATTGAACCCCGGTCTCCCGGACGATTGGCGGACACACTACTGATTAAGCATAGGCGCCTCTGGTGGTGTAATGGTTAGCAAGCTCGACTAGCAAACCTACACGAGTGAGTTCGAGTCTCATTGGGTGCCCCTTTCATATGGCCTTGTGCCACATCTAAGCAAAAAGCTTAGTAAATTTCCACTACTGATTAAGCATATATATATATATATATATATATATATAATCAAATAACATAAAAGGGTTGAAATATTATAAAACCCAACTGACTAACATCATATATATGAGAAAATAAGTGGATAAACCAAAACTGGCGAGAGGGTGTCTTCATGGTGTAGTAGTTAAAGCGACGGACTGCTATTAAACAAAGAAAACAAAACTGGCAACGGATTCAACAATGCTATTCCTCCTTATTTTAAAAAGATCCGTTGTTCGTTTTCGCTTATCCACTAATTTTCTCATCTTGTCAGATTTTCTAAAATCTACAATTTCTTCACACACACACACACGCACATATATATAAAGATGAGCAAAAGTTCTAAAGTAAATAAGAATTAGGTATTTGTAGTCATTCATTTTTTAGTTATCCTCAAACAGTTTCGATCTTAGGTCAGGAGAAATATTCATGATATTCATGATGTCAGGAGAAATATTCATGATAAAGAAAAAATTGTTTGTTTTTTCAGGTTTTTTTTCAAGCGTTTTAAAAAGAGTTGATATACAATAAAAACAAAAGAAAATCAACTAGTATCGTAGCATATTGATTCATTGAATTAGATTATTTTATGATATCCAAATATTTTGAAGCGACTATTTTATGATCTGTACTATCGTGAACATCTTAAACTGAGATTTACACGTGGGACATATTTATTAGGTGAGGGTGAAAAATGTTTCAATTTAACTGTAACTGTTTTAATCAAATATTTGACTTGGGAATTTGTTTATTTAGATATTTATGTGGTAACACATATCTTTCCATTGTATTTCCAGGCAGTTTTTTTTTGTGTGGGGTAGGTTGAGCGTAAGGTTAAAGACATTTGAGGGTCAGTACCTTAAGACTTTTTATCCGTTTATCTTCGTGTACTTTCGTCATCGTAGTGAGATTGTCCAATGTATTTTTTAGCTCTTTCTAGAATGGTGAATTTTGCATCTATTGAAGCCATGGCCGTTTGAGAAATGTTATTCCTCTTGTATTGGTTCATTATAATCCAGAGCACTGATTCTGTGCATGAAGTTAATTAAATTTAAAATAAGGTGACCATCCTGATTTTTCAATATATTAATTTTTGCGACGTGTGCAGTCCAGTAAATTAATTATATCTGTGCTTCTGCAATTAAACTCGTGATGAATTAAAAAAGTTTTCTTCGACGTGAAGCGAGTAAATGAGTGAGTTGATTTGATGTGTTTGCAGTATTGATTGTTCTTAATATAACATTGTTTGAAAATTTTACCGGATTGTATTGTAAGCTTTCTATGGATTACTTTATTTGGTATGTCATTGTTTCCCATAATTTCCTTGAGGTTATTTGGTCGACGATAGGCCAGTATGTGAGATTCTGGCCAAATATCCTTTAAGTTGGGCAATAATCTCTAAATGTCCCAACGTTTAATTATCAATGAGGTGTTTGCAGCATAGGTTGTCATATATAGACAGACTCAGTCCTTTAGCCTTCGTTAGGTAACCATTCTAGAAGAAGGAAAATTCTAAATTCAAACCAGTTTTACTCCGCTTAAAAATAGATATTGTGTGAAATATTTCCGGTAGCAGGGGGGCTTGGTCTATATATATATATATATATATATATATATATATATATATATATATATATATATATATATATATATATATATATATAAACTCAACAAAGATACATAAGGATGCATAACAAATAATAACTTTACATCTGGTTTTGACACCAACTTTTCACCCATGTCATTTGATCCCCATGTTTTTTTTAAAACGAGTTTGAACCCATTGAATATATTTTAATAATTTTTGATTAAAATCTTTCTCTCCATAGTGTGAGGGTTATCTGAAGAGGTTAGTTTCTCTTATGAAGTGGCCAGCTGAAATGAATTTATAATAGCCATATGACGTTCTGTTGATTTTTTTAAAATTATACGAATTGGCTCTGTATGAAATTTATATATCAATTATCATACATGAGCTCTCCTGGAGATTTATAGGAATCTTATAAGAATCTCTAATATATTCTCAAATAGAATCAGTCCCTACTTATCTTCTTTGGATATTGTGTGTGTGTGTGTGTGTGTGTGTGTGTGAACACACGATTGATAGCAGTGTCTATTATATTTAGACTTTTCTGTGAATAAGTTCGAATATAACTTTTGAAATGTTATTGAACTCTCGAATTTGAATAAAACATGTTTTGTGGGGAGACCAAGTAGTTTCTTTTAATACATGTGGATGTTTAAATAAAGTAACATTAAAATACATCTCTTATTCTACGGAAAAACACTAGTTTTTTTATGCAAGAGTAAAATTTTGATTTTCATATTAGATTTTTCGCATTATGAATTAGTAATTAGATATATTAAAAACAAATTTTTGTTTAAAAATAGACTAGATAAAGTTTTTAACACAAGAAATGAAATGTGGGCTAAAGAATATTTTTCTTTTTTTTTACTGATGTAATATTCTTATTTATTAGATTTATATCAAAAATAAGTAATGCATCTCTTGTAAAAATACTCTGATTTGCTAAACAACCCGAGCCTTTAACTAGATCTTTAAAAAGATTATACCGTAACATGGATGCAATCAAGCATCTGACGAGTATTACGCATGATTGCGAAGTGACCTACAGCAGTCTTTAATTGGATCATTTTGAGATGAGGCTTCTTAATCTGAGAATTAATTTTTATTTATTGCGGACTTTTTGTACTCATCTTGGTAGTTTTCTTTTGGTTTTTTTTTTCTTCTTTCACTACGTTTCGGTCAAATTTCACCTCTGGCCTTCTTCAGGTGATTTTTACCGCGACCTCGGATAGGAATGATGAGTCTTGTAACCGTATTCCCAGTAATTACTGCCTTCCATAGTTGTTGTCTATCGCACCACGTTTTTGACCAAGTAAACCTCTGGCCGGCTTGGGTAGGATTTGAAACCGCTATCTTCCGGCAATACTCACCTGGAACCGTAGAGACTCAACGCCTCTATCCGCGGCGCCACGGGCCCCGAAGGGCGATCAAGGATGAATTTTTGGTCTTATAAATCCTTATCTGGTCTTCTATAGTCGGGTCCGTACCGAATTTTTGTAATTGTCTTTAATTGGATCATTTTGAGATGAGGCTTCTTAATCAGAGAATTAATTTTTATTTATTGCGGACTTTTTGAAATTTGGCCGAAACGTAGTGAAAGAAGAAACAACACAAAAAAACAACAAAAGAAAACTACCAAGATGAGGACAAAAAGTCTGCAATAAATAAAAAAAATCAATTCTCAGATTAAGAAGCCTCATCTCAAAATGATTCCAATTAAAGACAATTACAAAAATTCAGTCCGGACCCGACTATAGAAGACCAGATAAGGATTTATAAGACCAAAAATTCATCCTTGATCGCCCTTCGGGGCCCGTGGCGCCGCGGATAGAGGCGTTGAGTCTCTACGGTTCCAGGTGAGCATTGTCGGAAGATAGCGGTTTCAAATCCTACCCATGCCGGCCAGAGGTTTACTTGGTCAAAAACGTGGTGCGATAGATAACAACTATGGAAGGCAGTAATTACTGGGTATACGGTTAC
This sequence comes from Sepioteuthis lessoniana, assembly GCA_963585895.1. Lineage (NCBI taxonomy): Eukaryota > Metazoa > Mollusca > Cephalopoda > Myopsida > Loliginidae > Sepioteuthis > Sepioteuthis lessoniana. The sequence continues at coordinate 56,981 of CAUZXS010006207.1, read as the reverse complement.
AAGACTCATCATTCCTATCCGAGGTCGCGGTAAAAATCACCTGAAGAAGGCCAGAGGTGAAATTTGACCGAAACGTAGTGAAAGAAGAAACAACACACAAAAAAAAAAAAGAAAAAAACTACCAAGATGAGGACAAAAAGTCCGCAATAAATTCTCTGGCCTACAGCTCTATTACGTTTTTAGGGACTGATTGATTTAATATTCTTTTTTTTTTTTCAATAAAGACATATTGCATTTTTAAATCCTAGAATACGCTGAATCTATCTTTTGCAGAAATGTAACCCCCCCTCTGGGTATTGTACTAAACAATATCTGATGGTGAGGCTTCAGTTATAGAGTTCTATGTATTGTGGAGTACCCCTTCATTGCCATTACTCCCAGATCCACTCAGACCCAGAGTGATAGCACCTGTTAAGGTTCCCATCTATAGGTCAAATAGATCTGTTTGAAAATGATTCGTATTCGATATAAATATTTAGTACCATTTCATTGTAACTTATATGCATTTCTAATAGTTACTTGAAGCTATAATTGTTTACTAAGGATTATAATTAGTTACTTAACCAATATAATGGGGTACAGAGGCGCCTAGCGTGGTGTAATGGTTAGCAAGCTAGACTAGCAAACCTTCACAAGTGAGTTCGAGTCTCATTGGGTACTCTATTCATATGACCTTGTGCCACATCTAAGCAAAAAGCTTAGTAAACTTACAAAAAACAGTGTACAAACAAATATTTATTATTGAATCGAAATAGTGGAAACCCCCGAGGTGTAATGGCTGGACTGCGGACTTAAAGAAAATGAGTTCGAATTCCAGTCGTGAAATTACGTTCACTTTCCGACCTGTTGGACAGGTACATACACCCTAATATACCCCAGTTATAGGTTAAATAGAATCGCTACAAGGATGGTTTTAGTATGAAATAACACATGGAGGTTGGTATGGTATTAAATAATGAAACCCTAAATAGAAATAATTGAATGAAACCATATAATCGAGTATAAATTGTTAATATCAGGAATGGAATTGTGAACAAATTATTTGTATTAGAAAGGAATACTTGCAACTGTGTTCAAAGAGCTCTTAAGGAGCAACAGCATACAAATATGAATGTAAGGTACCCTGGGTTTACACGATGTTAAAATCAATTATAGATTGGCCGAGATAGGAAAGGGTTGATTCGTGTCTTTCCCAAGATCATTAACACGAAATAAAATCCTTCTTACCGATTCCATCTTCCTTGACGATAAGCGTGCGCCTCTAGAAGTTAAGCTCTACGAAGTATAGCGGTTTGCCAAAATAATGGAAACATAGAAATTTAAAACAAATTTTATTTTAATATGGTTTTCTGATTGCAGCCCTCCCGTGAAATCCGGCTTTGTGCAGCTCCCTTCTTACAGTTTTTGAGGAAACTGGGTTCTCGAGATTGTCATTAGGTTCTGTTGTAGTTTTCAGAGCTATATTCTTATGATCCTTCCAAACAATATGCGTAAGAGTCCGACGGTCCCTATCAGACTGCTTTTGTTTTCTTCCAGAGTTTTGATTTAGGGAGGAGGCTTTTCTTTTTTTCTCAAATGCTTTAATTACTTTCAAGACAGTACTCTTTGCTACATTCAGTGATTTTTGTTACACAAGCGCCTGCCATAAAAGCACCAACAATTTGACCTCTTTTAAAGTCTGATAAATCTGCCATTTTAATGAATTTTGATTAATTTCTTCTGATGATATCAGTACAAAAAAAGCAATTTTAGTTGAATAAGACGAGAAAAATCAATAATAAATAAAAAAAACATAAAAATAACTATCGTTTGATGGTTTTATTGGAGTTTTAAAATCATGATACAAAGATTCTAGGTGTTTCCATTATTTTGTCCAACCCCTGTATGTCATATATAAACGAAAGAAAGATTAGCATCTATAAAATTATAAAGATTTATAAGTATAAATGTATAAAGGAGATCAGAAAAATACTTTGCTCTGAACAAATTAAAAGCCTCAAGCCTCGATGCATGGAGATTGTTGAGATAGAAGCAATTACAAAGGGAGCAGAGAATTCATTGTTCGCTATTTTTCATTTGCGCAAAAGTTAATTGCTAACAAAAAGTAAATCGAAATAAATCTAATCAACCGAAAATCAAGTCAAGATAACGACTACATTTGTGCTCTGGATATGTCAAAATACCGAGACTGAACACAGAAATGAACAATGAATGAAATGTTAATTTTTATTCAAAATACTTTGAACAAAAAATATTGACTGCATCTCTATTTAATAAGACAGAAATGAAGAATGAATAAAACGCTAATTTTCTACATAATACTAGTTGTGTTCAAAAAGCATTGAGCCTGAAGTTGCGTTGATGAACACGGAAATGAACCATGAATAAAACATTAGTTTTCTTCATAATACGAAGTGTGTTGAAAAAGTGTTAAGATTGAAACTGTAATTACCAATACAGAAAAGAACAATAAATGAAACATTAATTTTCAAGATAAAGGTTAAGTTTTTAAGAAATATATCGAGACTGAAGCTGTATTGACAAAGACAGAATTAAACTGTTTTTTTTATCAGATTAAGTAGTTGAATAAAAATGTATTTCTTTTTCATTTTTTAGAACTGATCAAAGACATTGAATAGGCGATTTCACACAACTTTTAATAGACTTTTTGATTTGCTGTTTGGGAGTTTTGTTTTATGGCGTATCAACCCTTTTCGGGTTATTTAACGCCGAATTATGTCATTTTGATAAATTTTGTATATTTGATTTGGTTTTATAGCACATCAACCATCGAGGGTTATTTAATGCCAAATCCATTTTTATACATATAAACAGTTCTATTTCAAACAATTCAGTTTTGTATAAAGTATATTTTTTTAGCTGGCAATTGTAGTCGAGGGCGACCAGAAGGCCCCCTTTTCAATAGCTACTACACCGTGGGGTAGGGGAGGGCGCTACTCCTTTTCCTGGATTGCTCCACTTTACCCTTGATACGTAACTTATATTGCTGTGTGTTAAGCAAGGAGGTATCAAGTACCATTTTAAAAGTCTTTGGTATTAACACTCTACCCACTAGAGCAATGAGCCTGTTGGTCCGGGAGGCTTGGGTTCAGTCCCAGGTTGCGTCATACCAAAGACTTCTAAAATGGTACTTGATACCTCCTTGCTTAACACTCAGCAATATAAAGTACGTATCAAGGGTAAAGTGGAGCAATCCAGGGAAAGGAGTAGTGCTCTTCCCTACACCTCGGTGTTATAGCTATTGAAAAGGGAGCCTTCTGGTCGCCCTCGACTACGGTCGCCAACTTTACTATTTTTTTTTACCCATAGTTAAATATCAAAACAGTTTTGTTCTATTTGAGCCATTGATAGGACCCTATCAGGTGCTACAACTCCGGGCTAGAGAGGACCCGGGAGTGGTGGCAATAAAGGATACTCAGCATTCTCCAAAGCTCCCGTATTACTGGAGTCTCACCATCAGATTGCTTAGTGTCATATCCAGGAACACTTGTTGGGGAGTCTTACCCCTCTGCAGAGAAGCAGTTGGTGTAATTCTTCATAGAAAGTACTGCTCATAAATATTTGAATAAGCAAAAAAACTTTTTTTATTGCAAAAATTGCTGGAATCCTTTGGAATCTTGATTCAGAGAGTGGGAATTCAAATTGACTAAGTAATTTGGAAATTTTTCTCAATAGCAATGTGTGTAAAGAAGATTTTTGAACGATCAAAAAGAAAAAAAATTATTTCACTATTGAAATGTTTTTCACGAGAAATTTTGCATCCATGAACACAAACTTTAATTAAATACATTATTGTGCTTATTGCAATAAATTTTGGTTTTTCTTGCGTACTGTTCCACTTTTAATTCTCATAACAAAACGATGGGAGATAAATTTAGTTTATTCATATAGTTATAACTTGTACAGTACACCCCCAGGATTCTCTACTCAGTGTGTGTGTGTGTGTGTGTGTGTGTGTGTGAGGGAGAGAGAGAGAGAGAGAGAGAGAGAGAGAGAGGTTTAATTGATAAGTAAGGTCTCTTACTGCGTGGCGCCGCTAATCGTGGAAATAGACATCATAAGTAATGCAATTAGTGAGAAAGAGAGTATAGATGTGTAATTAGTTTTCCTTATATAATTTTGTCACCCGCATCATAAAAGTTAGTGAATTCACACCGTTAGTGTTAGGAATTTCGATGCCCACTGACTATGAAATAAAGATTTTCTACGACACTATAAAACAAGAAAGTGAGCTGGATAATCTGTCAAAATACAGGAATTAGCAGAACAAACTCCTATATTTCTGTATGTAAAAAATGAACTCGGCAGCTCTATCTAGCAAATATGTTACCATTTTTTTCAGATAGGATTAGTCACTATCATGGCTTAGACCAATGCACACTGTCTGTTTGCAGTTAAAATGTTTTAAAGACTGGTGGGTGAGTAATTGCTACACAGCTTTTCGTTCTCATTTCATGTTATGTGAGAATGATGCTGTTCCGGATAGAATTTTAGACTCCTAACTGAATCCGAGTCGGTATTATTCTGACATAATATGAAATGAGCACGGAAAGCTCTCTGTGTAGCAATTACAGAATCACCAGTCTTACAAAATGTTTCAACCGCAGATGCGCAGTGTGCACTGGTCCAAGTTATGACCATATCATTCTGACATAACATGAAATAAGCATGAAAAACTCTTTGTGTAGCAATAATAGATTCATTAGTCTTGAAAAAAACGTTTCAACTGCAAACGTATGGTATACACGCATCAAAACTAGGATTATATTAACCGTATCCAAAAAAAAAAAGGTTGAGACATTCGCTTAATAAAGCTACCATTGTCATATGTTTAAGTTTACTTTTATCACTCAGGTGATAATTTTAAATGTAGGAAGTATTTCTCTCGCACCTTTCATCAACTTACCTACAGAGATCATCACTGAATGTAACTTTCTTAGGAGTGAGTAATGGTCGCATTTCGGTACTAATAAGTTTTCCAATCTTTCTGAGAATTATCAGGTCCCTGGAGATCGACTTGGGTCGTGAAAATAACTGTAATATAAGGCGGCTGTGATTTTAACGGTTTTTAGTTTTTAATAACCATTTTGAATTGTTGCTTAATATTTTGCTATTAAGTGGCTCTATTCTGGATATCAAGCACTATCATGAAAAAAACGTAAGTTTTGTTTTAAATATGACTAATTATACGTATATGTCAGTGTGTGAGAAAGAGACATAGAGAGAAATCTTAAAGGTAGAAGGACAAGAAAGTCATAGAGATGCAAAGATAGGGAAGAGAATTAAAAGATACTCAACTGATGCCAAAGACATGCTGTTGTCCTACAGCGAAAGAGTTTAGTGTTTTTACATGCTCTACTGACCAGTATTTGAGCACTTTCTTGATTTAAGAACAACTTTTTTTAACGATTTATTTATTCACCTAGTACACATATATATAGGTGAATGAATAAATCTTTTAAAAAGTTTAAGTATATATGTGGGTGTGTATGTATAGTCATCCACAGACAGTTTCGTTGTATCACAACTCTTCAGTGTGACTAGACTCGCGAGATTCTTGAAGCTGGGATCGAAACCCGGCTGACTCATACGCCAACCGAAGATTCTACCTCACACCCACGAGGAAACTAGCGTAAGCAAAGGAATTTTAAACATTTATGTATCACTTTTATTTTGTTTACATATATCCGCTTAACGGCTATCGAGAGCTCAATTCATTGGAAGAGCCTTGCCTTACGCGAAGGGGCAACTTTTACTTCATTCCCTAGAGAGCTCAACCAACGCCTTCTAAGAAAAGGCGTTGGCTCAACCCTACGGGATTGGGGGGGCATATATTGTCATCCACAGACAATTTCGTTGTATCACAACTCTTCAGGGTGGCTAGGCACGCGAGATTTCTTATTCTAACGTAATATATGCACACACACACACACACACACACACACACACACACACACACACACACACACATATATATATATATATATATATATGTATATATATATATATATATATAACGTTAGAATAAGTTTAAATAAATAAATGCATATATAACGTTGGAATTTAATGCTCCAAGTGTCTCTTAACTGCAAAATCTGCACACCTCTCAATTCAAGAAATACCGAGCAATATAACAAAATATTAACACTTATGAAAATAAGGCAAGGCAATAACTTACGACTCCAGGTTCCATATCTTCGGTCGTCAGGTGTGCTGTTAATCTACATGGCCGACATATTCAATACTGTGCACTTAAATATACTCTTTGAGTGATGTGACTACAACTTGCATGGCTTAATAAGTCACGTGACTCAACCTTAAGCCAAATTGAAAAGAAAATAATCTGTATTATGGCGGCATCTCGTCACGATATATTTACCGAACTCGTCTGCACAAACAGGATGCAGCACAAGGTCAGTTTTTAAGTAGAGTTTAACAGGTTTGAATGTAGACTTTCTCTTCTCAGCCGGTTTCCAAGCTAAGGTTATAGAGGTTAGTTTGTCTTACTATTTACCTGTAACTGGAATAATTGTATTCATACCTTTCCCAAGGGTATTAGTGCTATATGAAATAGGAAGAACCTCGTCCTGGATTTAAACTCTGGTAGCCGTGTCCATTTCCTTCAACGGTAACGATTACAGTACAAGCAATTACTGAATATATAACTCGGGTATCTGACGATGATGTAATAAACAAGTAGAAGCTGATTCTTGTATTTCCGAAATTTATCGCTGGAAAGAGAATTCAGATTTGGTTCACGGGTTAAAATATCTGTAATGTTAAGTCTGTATGACGGCCTCAACTTTGCAGAGATAGATAGATGTGAACTCGTTGAAGTGCTTCCTCACTATGACACTAAAGTACTTCTCATGGTGGTGCTACTGTCCTGAAGCTTTGGTGAATGAGGAGTACTCCTTCAATGCCATTACTCCCAAGTCTATTTTAACCCGAGGTCCTGTCTATAGGTCTTACCCAGTCGTTTGGGACTATAGAATACACCGACTGCTTCTCTGCAGAGGGGTAAGACCCCCACCAAACGAGTGTCCTGCATATGACACCAAACAATCTGATGGCGAGGTTCTAGTAATGCTGGGTTAAATAGAACTAAACCGTGGTTTGAGTTTACTGCTTTTTGCATTTAAACTGCGTATTTATGCTAAATTGAATTGTTTAAAATAGAACTGGTTAGTTGGTTAGTTTTTATGGCATATCAATTATTGTAGGTTATTTATTGCCAAATCCATTTTAAAACAAATTATCAGTTCTATTTCAATCAGTTCAGTTCAGCATAAGTACACATTTTAATTGTCAAAAATATTTCTAGTTCAATCTAACAGTTCTAATTCTGCTAAGTATAAGTATAGATTTGGTTTACACACAGTTAAATATCAAAACAATTCTATATTAAACAATTTTGTTTAGTGTGAGTACAGTTTCATTTTAAATAATTCAGTTTAGTATAATCACGCAGTTTAAATGTTAGTACAGTTTGATTGTCAAAAATATTTCTATTTCAAGCAATTCAGTTTAATCAAACAATTCTAATTCAAACAATTCAGCTTAGCATAAGTATGCAGTTAGTTCTATTTAATCCATAGATAAAGCCCTATCAGGTGCTACCATTCCTGACCAGAGTGGACCTGGGAGCAATGGCAATGAACCTTATATTGCTGAGTGTTAAGCAATGAGGTATCAAGAACTATTTTTAAAGTCTTTGATATGACGCGACCTGGGATTGAACGCATGTCTCCGGGACCATTGGCAAACACCCAACCCACTAGGCCAATGAGCCGGATAATAATAAGTGGGTTGTCTAGTTTTTTGTTTTGCAACGATGTTAATACGGACAACGAGTCAGAAAAATAATGAATCTTTGATTTTTTTTAATTTTTGAATCAGATCGAGCGCCATATCTACTGCGCACGCTTCTGCAGGTGTCTTTTGGGAGATGTTTTTATCGTTTTTTTTTCCATTGTATACTGCAGTATATCCTATTTACCAACCCCTCCGCTCGGGCAGGATATGACACAAGGTCAATTCTTTTTTAAGCGGAGTTTAACAGGTTTGAATTCAGAGTTTTCCTTCTCCTAGACTAGTTGCCACACCAAGGCTGAAGAACCTAGTCTGTCCTACTATTTACCCATAGCTGGAGGGAGAATAATTGGATTCATACCTTTCCCAAGGGTATTAGTGCTATGTGAAATGCAATCAGTCTCGTCCAGGATTTGAACTCGTGTCGCCGTGTCCATTTCCTGCGAGGATAATCATTACACTACGGGCACCTCTATACTGCAGCATATCTAGTTGTTTTCTCTTGCTTAGAACCATCCGTAAAGATATGTGGGTGTCTCTCATCTGTAATTTTCTCTCGTTCTTCTAAGAAAATTAGAGGATGAGTTTTAGCCTCATGGAGTTTGCATAGAGTTAGAATTACTTTCGTGGTAAGCTTTTAGGTATCAAGCTTTCGGAGTAAGCTTCTAGAAATCAAGCTTATACAAGGAGAATGGATGCAAAGCTTCGGAAAAAGCTGAAAAGAAAGTAGTAGTATTATCAAGACTGCGCAAAGGTCACACAAGAATTACACATTCTTACTTGCTTAAAAAAGAGCAACGAATATGCCACGCATGCCAGACTGCGTACACAAACAAACATTCTAATTGAAAGCATTCGCCCTGTCGGCTGGGGCTGTAGAATACGCCGACTGCACCTCTGCAGAGGGGTAAGACCCCCCCATGAGGCCACCGTAAGGCGCTAGGACGGAATCCTGGTGGTTGAACAGTCATTGATCTGGTCACAGAGTGGTCAATGGCTTGCAACACATCACTTTGGCCCTTACTTGGTCTGACGGGCGGTCGGATTGGGCCCGATCCAATTAATCGTTGGGTCCCGACATGCCCTAGCACATATGTTTGTTTTTTTTCCCGATCGTATCGTACAATCTGCTCTTGTGGAACTATTCGATCTACTTTTGCGGAACTATTCCCAACCCTTTATTCCATACGTACTAAAAGGCGGGAGCTGAGGGTCAATTGTGCTGAGAGGTAGGACTTATGACCACTGTGAGATTGTTTTTAAAAGCAGAATTTTGCAGAGGCTCAGAATCATACTCTTTGCACGAGTATACTGGTATTGTATCCCTGTCTCAGCCAAGGCGAATGGGTTGCCCCCTTGCTTCATTCCCTTCTCAAGTTGGACTCCATGGTGGGTAGTGGAGCATAGGACCAGCGAATAACAATTAACAATCATGGCTTTTTCTTCATCAAAAAACTGAAACGTATCCTAACGGAAACTGAATCGGACTACGAAGGTGTGGCAAGTTTCCCCAGATTCATTATATTTGAATCCACGGAAACGCCAATAACAAACCTATCGCCATTTTTAATTGAAAAATTGAAAATATCTAGTAATATAACCCCGTCTACGTAAAAAAAAACAACTAAAAAATCAAACTCTGCTCGTTGGTGTAGATAAAAGGAAAAATGCCGATTTCCTACTGAAAATGACTAAATTCCATACTATAAATGTAAAAAGTTAACCTCACAAATCCTTCAATATAAGTAAATGGGTTGTAAGAAGTAAGGAATTATCATTATGCACAATTGAAAAAATAAAAAAAGAAATGACGAAACAAGGTGTAACAGAAGTAAAGAGAGTTACCCTCAAAAAAGAGGGTAAAGTCATTGAAACTAACACCTACAAAATGACATTTGACCAACCCAAAATACCGGAGAAGATAAAAGTAGGCTACACAATGGAGAGAGTTGAGCAATTCATACCCAATCCATTGCGTTGCTACAATTGTCAAAAATACAGCCATCACAAGGATAATTGTAGAGATCGACAAGTATGTGACAAATGTGCACAACAAGATCCTGACCACCACTTTGACTATTGTAACAATCCGTATAAGTTTGCGAATTGCTGAGGCGATCATCCCGTCAACGCAAGATCCTGTGAGAGTTGGAAACTGGAAAAGGAAATATTGGGAATCAAACACAGGAATAACATCCCATAAACGAAGCGCAGAAAATGATAGTAGGATATAAGACCATAACCTACTCCCAAGCCGTCCAGCGCAATAAAACCCAATATAACTACGAGAGGATAGTAAAAACAATTGATTCAGCTGGAGTCGGACGACTGGGAAGGCTATATCAATGAAATAAGAGACTCATTTGATACCAAGAAAATTTCAAAAAGACCAACTACAAAGGCAGATCTTGTAGCATACAAAGTGAAGACATCTGCGTAAACTCACACCTCCAGGGGTAAGACCGATCAAAGAGTATGGAGCTATCACTAACCACACAACCAATTAAATGTGTAACGGAGAAATCTCCTTCCAAAACAAGACCAAAAGATTGTAGATCCCCAATAAGACCACCCACTTCTACAGATATCTCCCCAAACAAGAAACTACAAAAAGACAACACAAAAATTACTCCAAAACAAAAAAAAAACCGTCGAAAGTGAAAATGTTGACTCGAGTAACAAATTCAAAATCTTTGAAAAGATGGAAATAGAAAACAGCCTCCAAGTACATAATCATAAAGGCCATAAAAATAAACGATTAAACAGTCCAGATCTAAGGCCTAACAATGAACCACAAAATAATTCAGTGGAACTGCCGTGGAATCAAAGCCAATAGGAGCGAACTGCTCTTATTGATGACTCAACAACAACCTGCCATTGTCTACCGTCAAAAAACATTTCTTAAAACTGATGATGATATCACAATAAAAAACCACCAAAGTTACAATTTCATCAACAATACCGGTCATAGAGCTTCGGGTGGTGTCTCAATCCTTATTAGTAACGACATACCTCAAAGCAAAATCCACCTCAACACTCAACTCCAAGCAATAGCTGTCAAAGTGACCACACAAAACAATTAATATCTGCTCTATATATATTCCGCCTCACGATGCCATAAATGAAAGTGAAATCAACAACATATTACAGCAACTACCCACACCTTTTATTCAACTTGGCGATTTTAACAGCCATAACACCACGTGGGGCTGTAGAAGCACAAACCATAAAGGCCAAACTCTCGAAAATATCATTAACAATAATAATCTCTACTTATTCAACAAAAAATCACCAACACGCCTGGAGCCATCATCTGCTACCTACTCAGCCATTGATTTAACCTTCTGCGACACTTCACTTTTCCTTGATTTCACCTGGAGGGTGTTTGACGACACATGGAGGAATGACCATTTCCCAATTGTACTCGAGAGTTTACACCCTCAAGACGACGACCTTTCTCGGTGGAGGTTGAATAAAGCTAGTTGGGAAGAATTTCGCTCTCAATGTCAGAAACACCTCATAGTAAACAATACCGAAACCATTCTTGAATTCTCCGAAAAACTCATAAATATAGCTAAAACATGCATTCCACACAACCCAACAACTCATAAACGAGACAGACCTTGGTTCAGCAAAGAATGGAAACAGGCTATTCGCCTACGACGAGCAGCTTTGCGGAAATTCAACACTGAACCCACAACCTCCAATTTAATTTCTTTTAAATTCCTCCGAGCTAATGCCCGTAAAATCATTAGAGAAGCCAAGAAAAAATCCTGGCAAAATTACGTGAGCAAGCTAAATACCTCTTCTAACATCAAAACGGTTTGGCTCATGATTCGGTAAATAGCCGGTAAAAAACAATCAACCCCATTAAAACACCTCTCTGTAACAAACCACAAAATAACAGGTAAAAAGGCCATTGCAGATCTTCTTGCAGAAACATTTTCTAAAAGCTCCTCCAGCCAATTCAACATAGAATTCTATAAAATCAAACCCACCCTCAAAAAGAAAAAAAAAAGGTTTTCTTCAAATAATTCCGAAGAATACAATTAGCCATTTACCCTAACTGAACTAGTGGGCTCCATAAAAAAATCCAACCACTCAGCTGTCGGTCCTGAGGAAATACACAATGAGTTTCTCAAGCTGCTACCAGACGAATCAGTCAAATGACTACTAAAGCTATATAATAATATTTGGGTGAACGGTACTTTCCCAGTAACATGGAGGCAATTAATAATTGTCCAGATCCCAAAATCAGGCAAAGATACATCGAATCCGCAGAATTATTGACCCATCGCATTGTCTAGCTGCCTTTGTAAGACGATGGAGAGGATGATAAACAGTAAACTGACGTGGTATCTCGAGGCAAATGGTCTAATAACAAATATGCAAACGGAATTCCGGAAAAGGAGATGAACCATAGATCATTTGATACTACTAGAAACCTTCATCAAAGAAGCCTTCATAAGAAAACAACATCTAACGGCAGTATTTTTTGACTTAGAGAAGGCTTATGACACTACGTGGAAGTATGGTATTATGCGGGACCTACATGATCTAGGCTTAAGAGGAAGACTGCTGATGTTCATAAAAACTTTCTCTTCGAAAGAACATTTAGGGTACGCGTAGGATCCACCTTTTCAGACGCACAACATCAAGAGGAGGGTGTCCCGCAAGGCGGCATCCTCTCCGTTACTTTCTTCTCCATTAAAATCAATAATATTGTAAAATATCTAACCCCCTCAATCGACTGTGCTCTCTACGTCGACGACTTCGTCATATGCTATCGGGCCACTCATATGAACATAATAGAGCCACAACTCCAACAAAACTTAAACAAAGTAAATAAATGGACGAGAGAAAATGGATCTAAATTCTCCCAGTCTAAAACTAAATGCGTGCATTTTTGCTCTCAGAGGAAAATGCACAATGACCCTGTCCAAAAATTGATGACTCCGAAATACCAGTCGTTAACGAATACAAATTCCTTGGAGTAATATTCAATAAAAAAAAACACTAATTCATCCCACACATAAAATACCTAAAAAAAAACAAATCAACCCGTGCCCAACAACTTTTGTGAGTCGTTGCCCACACAGAGTGGGGAGCTGACCGTCAAACTATAATTAAGTTATAAAGAACACTTCTCCGCTCTCAACTTGACTATGGCATTTTCGTATATAGATATGCCGGGAAATCTTATCTGAAACAACTTGACCCTATTCACCATGAAAGCTTAAAACTGGTATTAGGAGCATTTAGAACTTCTCCAATTGACAGCCTATACACCGAAGCTCACGAAGCACTTCTACCGATCAGAAGTGAAAAATTAGCCCTTCAGTATTATACCAAACTGAAATCTTCTCCATATTACCCAGCATATGACTGCACTTTTGATTCAAAATACAGACAATATTTTGACCAAAAAGAAAAATCAATAAGACCATTTGACCTCCGTAGGGAGCCTATTCTCAAAGAATCCACCATCCCTCTAAATAATATCCATAAAATCATCTTGCCACAAATACCACCTTGGATCATTAAAAATCCAAAAGTTAACCTCCAACTGAATCAACTCCATAAAACAAAAACACATCCCTTTACCTACCAGGAAAAACATCAAATATCCTACAACAGCATCCCGACTACCTATGTATCAATACAGATGGATCTAAAGACAATGATAAAACAGCATGTGCAGCAGTCTTAAACAAAATAATAAAAACAAAAGCTCTTCCAATGGAAAGTTCTATTTTTACAGCTGTGGCCTTGGCTCTCGACATTTTCTCGAAAGAAAAACACAAAAAATTCATTATAATCTCAGACTCACTCTCTGTCCTATTATCATAAAACAATAAAAAAAAAAAATTGAGCACCCACTTATCATCAAACTACTTTGTAGACTACACTCAACATCAAACAAAGAAACCGTTTTTTTGCTGGATTCCAAGCCATATTGGGGTGAGAGGAAATCACAGAGTAGACGCGGCAGCAAAATCGGCTTTAGACTTGACTCCCGACAAGTACAACATCCAATACACCGATCTGAAACCCAAAATAAATAATTTTTTCCAAAATAAATGCCAACAACGCTGGAATAGAAATACCAATAATAAACTATTCCAGGTTAAACCCTTTTTGGGAGAATGGTGCCCTCGTGGTGTAATGGTTAAAGCGATGAACTGCGGAATCGTAGTAAGTGAGTTCAAACTCCAGTCGCGCTATTACGTTCACTTTCAGGCAAATACCCTAGGGAAAGGTATGAACCACCTTATCCTCCCAGCTATGGGTTAAATAGTACCAGTATTGTTCTTCTAGGAGAAAAGGTTGATATGCCATTAAACAAAGAAGCCAAACCAAACCAACATGTTTTCTACTCTTTTTTGTAATTGTTGAATTTATATCCATTTCCAACATATTTCTTTGCGCATTGAAATTTAACCAACTTAACTTCGACTGGCAGAATACGACAGTAGGTTCAGAGAGTGAAGATAAAATAAAGTGAACTGTTTACCGGAAACACTTAGTACTCGTATACAGTACGCATGAGCGGACGTTTTAGAACACACATAAAGGATACAGCATTATTTGTTTATCGAAAATTAAAATTTGGTACAATTTTGTAGTGGACAGTTCGTCATTACTATCCTAACTTTTAACTTAACTAGTTCCATTCACGAGAGTATTCTAATCGTACTTAATACATTCACCATAACAACACAATTATTCGAAAAGTCTTTCGTACTACAGTTACCAAAATAAGTGAATCACTTTAAGCATCTCTGAGCCGAACCAATATTTACATAAATGTGAAGGAGAGGGACACAATTAAAAAATTTCAAATACATATATATATATACAAAGATCCCAACGAAAAATGTACAAATATTAAGGAAAAATATTTACATTGCAAAAAAAAGATGATAGTATTAGGGCCTCCTTCTTCATACAAAGGATATAGCTTTATATAACAAAAGAACAGAGAATTTAAGAGCCATGTAATGGAGCGCTCCCGCTATTTTTTTTTTTTTCATTCCTGTAACTTTGATGCTTGTTTTTGCCTTTTTTTCCCTGACAAGTTTTTTTTTACTTCTTGCCTGTAGGTACTATTTACCAACCCCTCCGCTCGGGCAGGATATGACACAAGGTCAATTTTTAAGCGGAGTTTAACAGGTTTGAATTCAGAGTTTTCCTTCTCCTAGACTAGCTGCCTCAACAAGGCTGAAGAACCTAGTCCGTCCTACTATTTACCCATAGCTGGAGGGAGAATAAGGGGGTTCATACCTTTCCCAAGGGTATTTGCCCGAAAGTGAACATAATAGCGCGACTGGAGTACGAACTCGCGTACTACGATTCCGCAGTTCATCGCTTTAACCATTACACCACGAGGACACCCCTGTAGGTATACGTTGTTCCTTGCGTTTGTTCTTACTCTCAAATTCATGTTGCCTGCATATTTTGGACTGTCGAGTTGATGTCACCCTCTGATTAAATAAAGACAAGAAGAGTTCTTTGTATTTTTGCTCTCAAATTCCTCCTGTTGAACAGAAACCACTTATTTAGTAAAGGGGGTGTCCTCGTGGTGTAATGGTTAAAGCGATGGACTGCGAAATCGTAGTCAGCAAGTTCAAACTCCAGTCGCGCTATTATGTTCACTTTCGGGCAAATACCCTTGGGAAAGGTATGAACACCCTTATCCTCCCAGTTATGGGTTGAATACTACTGTTCTTCTAGGAGAATGGCTTTGGCATTAAATAACCTACAAAGAGTTGATGTGCCATTAAACAAAGAAACCAAACCAATCATTTATTAAATAAAGATTGAGAGGTTTGTTTCCTTCCAGTTATTGTGCTATATTCTGATCTCCATGTTATTGTTACTGCTGTTGGTCTTAATTTTACCGGCCTAGTTTTTAACAACAAATTTTGGCCACTGCTGTGGTCAATGACTGGCTTTGGAATTTAGTAAGCAGTATAGATTCAAAAGATGGTTTTGCGGCAGAATCCTGTTAGAGAAAGAGAGACACACACATTATTTATTTACTTTGTGTCCTCGGTATGACATTAAACGTTATCTGATAGTGAAATTCTAGTTTGGGAGTTAGGGGAATATGCTGGACCTATTCATTACGATCGCTCTCAGGTTCACCCTCAGCCGTCATGAGAGTACCTGTTAGGGTTCGACTGATGTATAAATCAGAACTATTCAATTCTTTACTTAGGGATTTTGACAGAATTATTGGTGTTAAAAAACAATGTTTGAAACCATTTAGCTGTGTGTAAACAAATGGTTTAGTTTGGTTTTCTGGCATATTAACCATTGAAAGTTATTTAATGCCAAATCCATTTTCATACATTAAGAATTCTATTTCAAACAATTCAGTTTTGCATAAGCACACTGTTTAGTACTAGTTGACCCATTGATAGGACCTTATCAGGTGCTACCACTCCGGGCCAGAGTCAACCAGGGAACAATTGCAATAAAGGGGTACACCGCATTCCTGGAACCTCACCATCAGATTATTTAGTGTCATATCCAGGACACTCATTGGGGGAATCTTATGCCTCTGCAGAGATGCAGTCGGTGTTTTCTGCAGCCCAAACGACTGTGTATGACCAGCAAAGAAAGGATTTATATTAGATAAAATTATATGTGTTCGGTACCAATACTCGGAAGCATTTAACTGAGTGCAAACAAGTGATGAATATTAGATAGAATTATTAGTGTAGGATAACAATAGTTGAAACTATTAGACTGTGTGCAAACAAGTGAGAGTCGTCTCGTTTAAAAATAATGTTATGTACAAACTATTCATTTATAAATCATATATATATATATATATATATATATATATATATATATATATATATATATATATATATATATAACAGGATTTGTCATTAAATAACCTACTAGGGTTGTTAGACCATCAAACAAAATCAACCAACCGACCATTTATTTATTCTGTATTTATTATCAATTTTTATTTTATTCTATTTTCCTTATTTGGCTGCTACATTTCTCACACCTTATTTCGTTATTCTTTCGTGTAAATGTCTTATGCGATAGCAATGAATCACGTGACTAAATATATACGCTAGACTGACCACTTTAACCACACGGCCGTCTGAAGAGTGTGGAAAACACATAACTGAAGTTACGAATTTCATGCGTTCATTATTCTAATATTTTTTGGTTTATATCAGCTCTTCTATTATTGCATTGATCATTTTTTCATGCAACTCTGCTTATGCGTTATTGTATAGACGGATTACTTGATCAGTTTTATGTTGAAGGATTTTTCGTGGCGTTGTGGGTAACATGTTACACTGCGGTATCTCAGTAAGCGAGTTCTAACTCAAAACATCCGGCTATTGCATTCACTTTCGAACAAATAACATTGGGAAAGGTATAAAATTCTTTATGTTGCATCATTAGAGATTTCATAAACAGGATGCACCTGAGTAAGCCAAGTGATAACCGGAAGACAAACAATGCGTGAGTGTAAGCCGTAACCAGTGAATCACGAACCAGAAGGAAAACGCTTGAGCGTTATGAATATTATATATATACATAGATACTTACAGGACAGGAGGTCAGTAAATAAAAACGGGCAGTCAGGGCAGAAGCTGTATTGGGAACAGCCCTGGGGCTAGATGGCTTCCAGCTGGTAGGCAGAAGAAGCAAGGCTCTGAATATGTGTCTTCAGACGGTGTTAATGTGTCTGAGTCCTTCGTCAGTTTTAGTCTGTGTGTGTGTGTGTGTGTGCCACACACTTACTGCCAATTTTGTCTCTTTCGAGTAATAAAGAGATAGTTATATTTTTATGAAGAAATGTGTTATGGTCTCTTCATTCCTTCACTGGCTATATAAGATTTGTCCCCCATGCTCTGGGTTAAATGGTAATACTACTTGTTCTTTGGAATTGAATTACCCAAGAAGAATGGTATGCCATTAAACAAAAAAAAAACAAAAAAAAAACAAATCTTGTTTAAGTTTAACGGTATATCAACCTGTGTAGGTTTATTTTATACCAATGGAATTGCGTTCATTGTACATTTATACTTACATTTTTGTGTCGTGGTTTCTTAAGAGTTTTTGCTCACAGTCATAGCCCTACAGATAATTGGCACACATTTATATGGTTTCAAGTATTTCCATCAAATAATTATAGGGTTTCAAATAATTATTTATACTTAATAACAGCCATTTGTTTATATTGTTATATGGTTTCGAGTAATTAATGATCATCATTGGAAAACAATGATAGCTTTCATAACTATTCTTAATTGAAATAATTGGCATAACGCAATATTGTATCACGTATTCCTATCGAATGCAAATGATTTTTAAATCAATCTATTTGGTCCATAAATGAGGTTCTAACAGATACTCCCACTCGTTGTTTGAGTAATGGCAAGAAAATGAGTACTCTACACTCTCCAGAATTGAAGCCACACTAATGCAGTTTAGTATCCTATCTAGGACACCTTATTTCTTTAGCGGGAGAGTCTTACCCGTCAGCAAAGGATACAGTCAAAGAATTCTAAGGCCTGCCGACAAAACAGTGAACAGATTGTGATAGATAAAAGCAAAATATTCAACAGATTCATTTTCAATATAATATCATCTTCGATTTTCTGTAGAAAGCAATCACGGTCTGAATTTGTGATGTCTTCATTGTAGTCAATCAGCGAACAGAAATCGCACAATTCTATTGATAATTATGACATATAATTACTAAGTTTGAGTTTTCATGAAAACGAACGATCACTTGCTACAATTTAACTGAAAAGAAGATAAAATAACAAAAAAAACATTTGCTATATTCATATTTGATAATTCACAACGTCTGGAATTGAATAAGTATTTACTTGGGTATATTTGAGAAAAGCTTGATAAAAATGCCAATCAAAACTTAATCCTTAACTGAGTTATCTACCTTGGAAGTAATGGTTCTTCATTATGAGTTCATCTTTGTGCGTCCTAATTTCAATTACAGCCGGTGAAAGGAAAAATTCTGCAAGCTTTTTATTCTTTGTTATTCATGCCGCAGAATACATTTTATTAGAGATGTGAAAGAACCGTATTTAATGAGTGTTACCAAGACAGAACTTGTGTGAATTGAATAACAACACGTCACGATTTAGATCGTATAAGAACGTCGAGGAAATATGACAAGAGAAATACGTCAATTGCTTTTTTTCTTTTTCTCTCCTCTTCTGTACTTCTTATTCATTATTCTTCTTCATGCCTGTCTTTTCTTTCATTTATTTTTATTTTTGTTACATTAAATTTCTATCTTCGTTTGTCCCGTTTTCTTTCATTTTTTCCCTTCTTGTTATTTATTTTTGCATTTTTTATTGTAATTTTCTTTTTTCATTTTACGACGCACTATCATCATGATTTCTTTTTCTCATTTTCTTTTCTTCCTTCCTCTCTTTCTTTCTAAATATTTTCTTCTTTGCTTCGTCATTTACGTTTTTTTTATTTGGATTTTTTAAAATCCTTTTCTCCTTTCTTTCTTTCACATTAATTTTCTTTCCTATTTATATTTCTTCGTTGAATCATTTCCGTCTTTGTTTATTTGTCTTTTTTCGTTTTCATCTGGAATTTCCTTCTCTCTATTTCAGTTACTTCCTTTCACTTTTTCTGCATCTTCTTTCTTTCATTCTAATTTCGTATTTTTTTAATGTCTAATTTACTATTCGTCCTTCATTTTGTCAATTTTTGTTTTCGATTCCTTTCTAATTCTTTTTTAGCCGTTCGGTCATTTTTTTTTTTTTTTCACGTCTTGCATAATTCATCTTTCAAGACATTCTTCAATTCTAATCCCCGCTATCTCTCTCTTTCTTTCTCTCCCTTGTCTTTTTATTTCATTCGTCTTTTTTCCTGGCGGCATCCATTTTGTTTCTGATTCTTCGTCCTTTTCATTAAGTTTATTCAATGTTTCTAAATTCATTTCCCTTTCGTCTCTACTTACTGCCATTACTGTTCTCTGACAAATTGATAATTTCACTAATTTAACTGCATTCAGCTATCAAAATTCAAGTAATTCATTTCTGAAGAGGCTTTCAGCAAATTCTTTTGATAAAAACACTTGAAAAGATGAATATTTTGGATATTGATTTATTCCTATATTTTGTCGCTTCGTTAATATCCCTATACTTTTCTGAATTTTTTATGATGCTTGTTGACTGGACTTGTGAGTCTGAAGAAACGAAAATAATCAGAAAAAAAGATCAAAAGGAAGTAGTCATTGCCTTTGCAATCAGGATTGCATACATATAAAATTGGACAATGATAATAAATGCAAAATTAGACAAAAGTAAAAGCAAATATCTGGATGATATAATCTCTAAAATAGCTTTTACTGTTACAAAATAAAATCGCAAATATTGTTCATTCTTATGTTAAAATTAAATTTTGAAAAGGGGCTATTATTACCTTTTTTTAATTTACGTTCCAAACCCGAAAAACCATTCTGCCGAATCCAGGATTTATATAGGCAATGAATCTTTAAACTTACAGTTTATAATAACTATCCTTTTTAGGTTTGGTTTAGTTTTTCGGCATATCAACCATTTTAGGTTATTTAATGCTAAATCCTATACATATATATATATATATATATAGATGATTTGCGAAAAACATTTCGTTGATGACGTTTTTAAACGAGCCTAAGCTCATTCATTTGCACACAGTTAAATGATTCTAAGTATTGCAATGTATCACTATCAATTTATTTAAACATCCGTCATTTGCTTACATACAGTTAAATGATCAAACAGTTCTATTTTGAACAATTCGATTTAGCATAAGTCATTTAAGTTAAATGGTTCCAAGTATTGATACGTATCACTAACAATTCAATCAAACATCCGTCGTTTATTTACACACCGTTCTATTTCAAACAATTTAGTTTAGCATAAGTAATTTGTTTGCGCTCAGTTTAAATGTCAAACAGTTCTATTTGCCTCATAGATATGACCCTTTTAGGTGCCTCCACTCCAGGGCAGAGTGGACCTAGGAGTGATGGCAATGAAGGAGTATTCTTCATTCTCCAAAGCTCTAGCATTACTAGAGCCTTACTATCAGATTATTTTGTGTCATATCCAGGACAATTGGTGGTAGTGGTGGGAGTTCTTGCCTCTCGGCAGTGTATTCTACTACCTCAGTCGATTGGGCTTTATCCTTATTTAAAATTATTGATAATTTGCTATGGAAGAAGGTTGTATTATGCCAAGTGCAACAAGGATATTTTTTGGGAAAAAAGGACACAGAAGGATATATTCCATTAACTTGAATAGATTATCATTTTTATTTGTAATATGAACTCCTTGACATTACATTATTTTCATCATTTTTTCTTCCATTGATTAGAAAAAAAAATTTCTGCTATATCGTCTTCAGCATTTTTGGTTTAGATATTTTTATTGTTTCCCAGAAGTCTTATTTCCTTCGATAATGATTTCCATTCTCATGTACTTCTCTTTGAAGAATCGATCGTACGTTTTCTGCTGGCTTAATACCAACAGTTGCTGGGGGGCAATTCTCAAATTTGATGTATATGAAACTTTTGGTGATCAATAGCCAATTTTACAAAATTATCTTGAAAGAATATACATTTTAGTTTAAATATTCCATTAGGATCATTATAACTCAAAAAATAACAAACAATTGAAAATTGGGGAGTACCCTTCCGAAGTGATAGTAATTGTAAGAGTCCCATTTATGGATAAAATAGATTTAAGGATTATTTCCATTCGATTGTACCGTGTGCAAAAAAAAAAAAACCCTTAAGAAGCAACTTATAGATGTAAATATGAACGTACGCGATTACTTATCCTCCAGATATAAAATAACCCTAGATAGGTTGACATAAAATCAATCAATACAAACATAAAACTCTATGCCCAGTCGTCTGGGGCTATAGAATACAACGACTGTATCTCTGCTGAGGGGTAAGACCCCCAACGAGTGTCATGGATATGACACAAATTATAAAGAAATAAAATTTGATAAATTGAAAAACAAAAAACAAAAAACAATACCAGTAGTTGTTAGAACCTCACCAAATAGGTGGGTAAATTTGTCAACAAAATTCCTGAACAGCTTTAAAAAGTGCAGAACACGGTTCTTACATCTGTTGCGAGCATCTTAAAGAAATTCTTGTCTCATTACAAAGGAAACAAACATAACTATACATAAAAGATACAGTTTCTTAAATTTCATTCATATTTGAGTAATGCATATGATACCCAAGATGTCATTATTTACATTACAAGTTATCAACCTCAAAGTCTCCAAATGACACTCGAGTGGTCACTTAAAAAGGTCAGGAGTACCAGTTGCCATTACTCCCAAGCCAACTCGGTTTCGGACTTGAAGCATCCGTTAGATCTATATGGCCAATAGATGGGACTGTTTAGAAATTTTCATTAGATAGAAATATCATGTAATTAAGTGGAAATTATTTGTATTTGATTAGAATACTTGAAACTATATGATTGTGCAAACAAATTATTTTACCCTTTGTGAGTTTTTCAGACTAGCGTTTACGGGTGGTCTTTCAATGGAATTTGAGTGACAGCAAGTCTTTTCAAGTTTCTTGAGTATTCTAACTGATGGTCTCAAGCTTTCTTCTGTCTCCTTTTCTTCTCTTTTTCTAAATCTTTTGGAACTGTTCCAAGTGAACCATCTACAATTAGTATCACCGTCACCTTCATCTTCAGTTGATTTTTCAGCTCTTCGGTTAGAATTAAGTATTTGTTTCTTTTCAATTTCTTTCATTTTCACTCTATGATCTGCTAGAACAGCAAAATTCACTTAGTGACAGGTTGTTTTTTTCTTGTTAATTAACGTTAGGTCTGGTCTTCTGGCCGAGAGTAGGTTAACCGCTTGTATCTCGAAATCTCAGAGAAATTTATGCGTCGGACGGATTCTGGATTGTGTATTATCATTATTACTATTAGTATTATTTTCATTATTACTTTATTCTTCGTGAGTTGTTTTTTTTTTTTTTACATCAGCGCTAGCTGATGGTTTTCCATTGGAGTCAGAAGTCTCTTCAAGTCTCAACAAAGTATTCTGACTGAATCTTAACAGTGCTGTAGTTTGGATGGTCTCCATTTGTCCTCTTATTTTCAAGTCTCCCAGTCCCTGTACCAATCCTTTAGTGACTGTACCGAACGCACCAATTATAATTGGGTTCACCGTCACTTTCATGTTCCATAGTTTTTCAATTCTGAAGCAAGGTGTAGGTATCTATTTCTCATTTCAGTTTGCTTCAGTTTTAACCTTCTTTTTTCTCTTTTACTATCTTTAATTCTGGTCGTCTGGCCGAGATAAGATGATCCGTTCGTATCTAAAAACCCTAGAAAATTATGTGCGTCTTATTTTCTAGGACGGATTGTGGATTGAGCATATAGCATTTTTTCGTATTGTTAAATTCAAAATTCTTTCCCAATTCTCAGGGGATCAGATTCCCCACCCAGTCGCGTCTAGTCTTATACTCCTTTTGCGCTAGTTTACTGCATTCGCTTATGATTGATCGTTTCGTCTCTATCACCACATAATCGACATCTGCTATTTGGTCTTGTCTATTCTTGATTTGACATAGTTAATCCCCATGGCTTTGTTTTGTGCTGCTATCAAGAGATTCAGTTTCTCTTTTAAGCTTTCCCTTTCTTAGCCATGTTCAAATTTCTTCGTGTGAGATTTCGCTTGTATGTCGCTCGAAATGTCCACACGGTTGTTTTTTCTTCCCGTTTTTGTTTTCTGGTTATTTTTATTCTGCTGATGTTTGTGTTGTCTGTATTGTTTCTGGTCGCTGTAATCAACCTTCCTCCGCGCTTTCTTCTTCTTCTTCTTCTTCTTCTTCTTCTTCTTCTTCTTCTTCTTCTTCTTCTTCTTCTTATTATTATTATTATTATTATTATTATTATTATTATTATTATTATTATTATTCAATCCCAGGTCGAGTTATACCAAATACTCAAAAAATGGTACTTGATACCTCCTTGCTTAACACTCAGCATTATAAGATACGTTTCCAGGGTAAAGTGGGGGCAATCCAGGGAAAAGAGTAGTACCCTCCCCTACACCACGGTGTTGTAGCTATTAAATATGGAGCTTTCGGATAGCCCTCGACTACGGTCGCCAAATTTACTTACTTATTAAATTGAAAGAGATACTCTAAACCATAAAAGTGCTGGGATTCGGCATTAGATAAGCCAACAAGCCTTGACATACCGTAAAACCAACCAAATACTGAATAGAACAGATGGTAGTAGCGACCAGTCTTTGAAAATTTGCACTTATATTCCTATAAGTTTTTTCTTCTTTCAAATCAAACAGAATCTCTCAGATTTGATGTGTTGAGGAAAGTCACTTTCTTATGTGATATTTATTGAGTATAAATTCTTTCCCATTCGGTGAGAGAAATAAATAAGAAATATTAATGCTGAATATTTCTAGGCTTTTGAAATTGAATGGTATTTGAGATATGTTAGCCAAAGAAGTTGAATGTGGAGCCTTTGAAAAGAATGAGAATGGATCGCATTTTTATTCAAGAAATTGAGAAATATGCCATGCAAGAAAGGCAGACTAAGATTATGGACACGCAAGTATAGATTCAAGGAATTATAGGTGGAGATCGATATGACTGGGTAGATTTGTGCAAGATACTCAATTGCTTTTCTTTGGATGTATCTAAAAACTTACTTATCACTACTACTCTTGTCTTGTCATCGCAAGTTCAAATAGCAATTATAATTTTCAAAAAGACCTCAGCTCAATGGATTGGGGCTGTAGAATACACCGACAGCATCTCTGCAGAGACACTAGACTATCTGATGGTAAGGCTCCACTCCAGCCGCTCTGGGGGCGAATGTGGAGTATCTCTTCATTGTCATTACTCTCAGGTCCACTCTGACCCAGAGCAGTAGAGCCTAATAGGGTCCCATCTATGAGTCAACTAGATTTGGTTGACCAAGAACTATTAAACAATTTAACTTTGTGCAAACGAATAAGTCATGTTAAATTGTATTGTTAGTGTTACATAGCGATACTTTAAAACTCTTTAACTGTGTACAAATAAAGCAACTGATGTTAGATTGCAATACTTGAAACCATTTGTGTACAAATAAATGATAATACCAAAGAGAATAATACGCTTTACATAAGAAACCATTTAACAGTGCGTCAAAATGGAATTAGATATTAGATAGCAATACTTGGAAACGTTTGACTGTTCAAATGATTGAATAGTATTGAAGAGAATTATTAATGTTAGATAGCATTACTTTAAACCATCTCAGTACCAAAATTAAGCTCCAACTTTTTTTAATAAAATTACCTACAAAGTCTTGACTTACCAATCGTATATGTTTAACCTTTCTGTTAAATTATTTCAAGAATTTCTATGTAACACAAACTTTTTAACATCAGTCATTTCTTTGTATAGAGTTAAAAGGTTTGAATCTTTGATTCAGGTTCGAAGTGGGAAACTTAGGCTACATTTTGAGTTACTAATGTGGGGTGGAAATTCTTAGGGTTATCCCGGAAGTGTTCTTGAAATGTCAATCCTTTTCAGCTTGTGCTCAGGCGTCACCATTCTTGAAATTCATCTTGCAGATAACTTGTTCATCCCCAAGATATCAGTTAAAACAGTGTAGATTGAAAAAGAACTAATGTCAATGCATTTAGCTATCAACTGGTCAGTATGATGTCAGTCACCCAAAAGCATTTAGCGAATAGCATCAACTTGTTGAGGTTTTTGGAAGATCTGACAGAGGGTCATCTTCTGTGCTGTCTCTGCCCCGCTTGAATTTTACAGTCCACTTCCTAACAGTTACGTAGGAAGGTTTTTGTACTGTAATGGTTATCGTCGTAGGAAAGGAACACAGTCACACGAGTTCAAATCCTGGTCGAGGCTTATTGCATTTCACATAGCACAAATACCCTTGGGAAAGGTATGATTCCAGTTATTTCCCTCCAACTATGGGTAAATAGTAGGAGCAAACTGTATTTTTCAGCCTTGGTTAGGCAACCAGAGAAGGAAAAGGAAAACTCTGAATTTAAACTGTTAAACTCCGCTTACAATTCACCTTGTGTCACATCCTGCCCGTGCAGAGGGATTGGTAAATACATAGATAGGAAGGTGAGTCTTCAGCAAGAACTCGGTCATCATAGATTTCCTAGGATGTCATACCTTTCTTTTATGGAAACTCAATAAAAGCTCGACCTCTGGTCTATTTTTAGATTCCCTGGGGTATATATATATATATATATATATATATATATATATATAATAGAAAAAACAAAGTATGGTAAAGTCAACTTTAAAACGTTTCTGTTATTAAACCTTCATCAGGACTTTATGATGGAGAAAGAATTGTTGCATGAACGAACAACAATGTATGTTTTTTTATAAAATAACGGGAGAAGAAAATTTATGCAAAGAATCGTAATGACTCTGCGTTCATTTTTTATTAACTATTTCGTGATTGGTACGGGCAATGATGTTGAAAATGAGTCGAATTTCTTGAGATACATCAGATTGAAAGATAAGAGCATTAATTGTGAGAATTTTTGAGAAAAGTTGAAGGAAAAGAAGAGAAAAGAAAACGTCGAGTTAAACATCGTAAATAAATTCTTTCTTTTTGGAATACTTTTTTTTTCTATTTTCTTCACACTGTCGGATTTATTTACAGAATTTACTTCCATATATATATATATATATATATATATATATATATGAAAAATGAATTGATTTCCATTATAAAACATGGTGTCAAGTGGCGAAGTGGCTAACAAGCAGGACTGTCACGTCGTAGTGAGTTCGAACTTCAGTTGCATAATTACCTTAGGTTTCCGACTAACATTGACATGACATAATAAAAAAGACTTGTGTAAAATCTAGTGGCTCCCAGAAGCTATAAAATTTGAATGGATTTTTTTCTTTTTGACCAATCAGCACCTTCGAACAGAACCGTGATTTTATCGTTGATATTTCACACGATAAATATATTTTGCCACGCAAATTTTGTAGAATCCAAGTCCTGGATAATTTCAGAATCTTTTGGTCCTAGATCATTAAAGATAGATTTTATAACCAATTAAAATCATTGATATATTAATCTAATTTTGGTCTATTTTGAGCATATCTAAATTCTATGAATTAACGATAAAATAAGCTATTTCGATAAGGATTACGTGCTAATTGATAACTCACTTTCTTTTGAGTAAATTTTTCTATTATTTCTATTGAGTAAATTTTTGTTACTTTTCTCGAAATCTATTCAGATTCAACATTACTGAATTAATTTGACAAACGAATTATTATCCTTCGCTTGTTGACATTATGAGTCTTAAGTGATTAAGGACGGAAAGGCAGACTGAGAGATACTTTTGAACTTGCAACTTCACTTTGAGGGGGGCGTAAAAACAGCTATTTTGTAGCGGGGAAATGTTTTCCTTGACTAGTAGAAAGTAATTGCATTTCCCAATTAAGACGTTGAATTATACGAGTAATTTTCGGTGGTAAATGTTCGATGCTTATGGTTATGTCCTGAGTCTAGTAGATATGTTCACAAAGGCTTCAACTAGTGTTTTCAGTTTGATATGTTCGGCAGTGTCAGCTTGCTAGCAGCAGGGTGAAAAGGGGCCCTTTCTGTACTATAATTTAGGCTTAAATAAGAACAGACTAATGTTTGGCCACCCAAAAGTTTGTCTTCCAGGCATGCGCAGATTTAGCTTCCTGTCAAAGGCATCTGGGAACCGCTACGCTTTTTGAATTTATTTTAACTTTTTAAAGTTTTCTTTTTATTAATCACAACAACACTTCTACGGTAAAAATACTTGTACTCTAATAACATTCATTATTGCCGCTTATCATTGTTCAGTACCCATATATATTAGCGTCATAAACATCACTTTCTCTCTAGTGACATACACATCGGAAGATCTTTCACCTAGGCCAAAAAAAAAAAAAAGTTTTGTCTTGTTTAAAAAGAAAAAAAAATTGCTATATAAATGTACGAACTATTTTCGATTTTATGCTTATATTTACGCATTAAGCAAAATTACTTTTTCTCATCAAGAAAAGAAACTTCAGAACTTTTTTCATCAAATTCTTCATTCAAGTTAACTAAATAAAATTCCTCAGAATTGTATAATGGTGACTTTAATCTTTTACACATTATCCTTTGCATGTGTGTTGATATGTATGAGAGTAAGTATCTATATATGATTTTATACGAATACGTGTGTGTATATAAATGTTTATGTATATATATATATATACATACATGTGTGTGTGTACGTGTGTATGTATATACGTGTATATACACATATATTTTTCATACTGTGGATTTTTTTTTTTCAAATTTGTCTCGCAATGGCAAACCTATGTTTAACCAATATGTAAACATTTTATTTTTACTAAAACGTGCTTTTTCTTCGTACACATCATTGTTTTTCATAGTTTGCACTTTTCAGCCAGCAAAACATTGATGACTGACTTCTGTTTAAGCCTGGAGCACTGTTTGATTTGTCGCCATTTTGAATAGATTCAAAACAAATAATTTGGTGAAACTAAAAATCTTTTGCTCAAAAATAATTCCAAATAATGCAGAGTTGGCATTAATTAAAAAAATTCGGCAAAAAAAATATTTTGCTTCAATTTTTGTTTACCCCCTTTTTTTATTGAATGACGCTAATATGAGTTAGTATACATCAGCATATATGTGAAATATGTATATATAAATTTCATTTAGAGACATTAAATGAGAGTACCTTTGTTACTCGATGAACTTTTCAACACACTCTTACATGTGTGTGTTTGTGTTCTAATAATTCTGGTTAAATGATGGTTAAGATTCTGATTTACTTTTGAGATGATTATTGTCATGTTTTAAAATGTTGACGACAATTTAGGTCGAAAAGAGTTGGAAATAATTCCTGATTTGAAAGCTCTTTAGATTCCTTGATAGTGTCTTGTACCTCAGATTCTCCAAGAAATTCCATTTCTCCTCTTTAGTTTCTTTTCAGTTCATCTTTCTAGAATTCTTTTTAGAAAGACAGAAATGCAACAAGAATAAAAGCACCCCTAAAAAACAGCAAAGTTTGAATGCAACACTCTGATATGTGACTCTTACTTTGTGCTTACCTCTGTTGTCATAGTGAATAATATATGGGAAACATAAAAAAAAAACCATTGCCCCCCGCAAAAGAAAAAGTTTGAAAATATATGTATTGTATGTTGAGAGAGAACAGTACCTCAGGTGTAGATGGTAAAACCGCATGGACATTATTTGTGGCAAAATAAACAGCAATCTATGATGTTGCTTATTTTATTGGTAAATTGTTTTAAATGGTACAATGAGCATGCAATAACTGTCGAGTGTAAATAATGCCAAGATACTTTACATTCTTTTCGCATTGTAAAGGATGCGTCGTCTCTCATAAGTGTATCAGATGAAGCTAAGATTATAAAGAAAAATATAGTGCGCTTCTGGTAGGAAACAAGTTAATTATATAAATAAACAAAGACTTACTCTGATATATATAATTCATCAAAAGGAATAAGCATATGATCATAAGTGGAAGGTAAAAAATAACTAAATCTATGGGGGCAACTTTTCC
>CAUZXS010006207.1:0-25000 GCA_963585895.1 Sepioteuthis lessoniana | reverse complement strand
CCCTTTTCAGGAAAATTTCGGAAAAGTTTTCGAGCCTGTTGCGAATGTTGTCTTTCGAAATGGAACCCGCAGAACGAATCAGGTATACATACTTGACTAATCATTAATCACATTATTTCACTTATAATTTCATCACCCATTATCCATTGCTCATGTTATCAATAAATTCT
Source organism: Sepioteuthis lessoniana (assembly GCA_963585895.1). NCBI lineage: Eukaryota > Metazoa > Mollusca > Cephalopoda > Myopsida > Loliginidae > Sepioteuthis > Sepioteuthis lessoniana. Next base: position 24,830 of record CAUZXS010006207.1, on the reverse strand, counting down.
TTCGCTTTCTTCGGCTGTATAATTTATTCGCAAAGTAAAGGTCCTAACTTGATATCAAATAGTTATATCAGCATCTGAGCGTCCGAATGCCCTGCAGACAGCATCGATCTTCTCTCTCTCTCTCTCTCTCTCTCTCTCTCTCTCTCTCTCTCTCACTTCTTTTCTATTCCCGTTTAACCAAATCGAGTTATGGGTTTTCGTTTATCATACTAATCATTAGAAGAGACTATCTGCACAAAAATGAGTGTCATTTCCACTGGAAAAGTTGTGAGTTTTCAGATCTCATAAGCTGTTGGTAATCGTCCTGATATTTAGTTTGTATTTTATGGCGTATCAATCCTATAGGTTATTTAGAACCAAATCCTATTTAGACATCTTTGTAAGCAATATAACTGAGTTCATTTGTTTGCACACAGTTATATGGTTTCAAGTATTTTTATCCAACACTAATATTTCTATTTGATATAAATCTTTTGTTTGCATCCAGTTAAATGTTTTCAAGCTTTGTTATTTTAAATTAATAATTTATCAAGTATTCCTATCTAATACAAACAATTTGCACACAGCTGTATGGTTTCCAACAAATAATGATAATTATAACAATTTTTAGTAAATTATTGAACAACATAGTTTACCCATAGACGGTGCTCTAACAGATGCTACCATTCTGGGTCAGAGTGGACCTGAGAGTAATGGTAATAAAGAGGTACGCCCATTCCCCAATCTCCAAGCCTCGTCTAGTGTCATACCCAGGACACTAAATATTAATAAGATAATACTAATGGAAGTTGGTGACCATAGTCAAGGGTGACCCGAAAGCTCCCTTTTCAATAGCTACTACACCGAGGTGTAGGGTAAGGGCGCTTCTCCTTTCCCTGGATTGCTCCACTTTACCCTTAATCCATTCCTTGTAATGCTGAGTGTCAGGCAAGGAGGTATCAAGTACCATTTTTTTAGTCTTCGACATGGGATTAAACCCCGGCGAACACCCTAACCGTTTTGCCATGTTTGATGTTAACCATTCTTGATAGATTTTATACCGAGAAGTTAAAGAATCGCATTCATTTCACGTTCATAATTATTTTTTTGTATCGTAGTTTCTTTCGATTTTTTTTTTTCATTTTTGCATACGGTCCTGTTGAATATAATCATTTTAAAACGCATGTAGTTACCCCTTAGATGGGATCCTAAAGATATACCCACTCTTATTCAGAGAATACACGGAAGTAATGGAAATAAAAAGATATCACTCACACCACAGAGCTCAAGAATTGGAGATTCGCCATCAAATGTATTTTAGCCTTAAAACCAGGAACATCCCTTTTAGGAGAGGTTTCGCATCTTCTCATCTTGTCAGCAGGGAATACAACAGTGTACTCTAACCCCCACCGACAGGGCATTTTATCTTTTAGTGGAACGTTATTTAGAACAGATACTATAAGGTATTATTCATTACCAAACTCCGTTTCATTGAAACTCCGTTACTTAGAATTGCATGAATATAAATAAGTGGTGTACTTGCTTTTGTACTGTTACATATGCAGGTTATTATTTACGTAGTTACTGATGGGTAATAATGTATAAATATGCGGATAAAATATTCGTTTTCGGTGAGTTGCTCAATTTCGAAGGTATTTCATTTGCCATTTTATGTAACATATATAGCTGCAAAGAATCTGGTCGCCTAAACAAGTCATTTTCCTGAGATCTCACTGCTGCTCATCGTTTCGGTTCCATGCTCACGCATACAAATTAGTAATTGGAAGTGTTCGTGGTGCAATGACTAATGTCGTAGGAAAGGAACACGGTGGTCCCGGAGCGCAAATACTCTTCGGAAAGGTATAATTCCAATTATTCTCCCTCCAGCTATGGGTAAATAGTAGAACAGACTAGACTCTTCAATCTTGGTATGGCAACTGGTCGGGGAGAAGGAAAACTCCGAATTCAAACTTGTTAAGCTCCGTTTAAAAATTGACCTTGCGTCGCATCTTGCTCTTCAGAGAGTTAGGTAAATATATACAAATAAGTGATAGTCTAAAGAGGGTCACGCATGCTCGTTGACTAAAGTGCAAATGCCAGCTCCAACCGAGCAGGTAATACATCGTTGTCTCTTTGCGTACGGTAAGTTTAAGCATCCTGGCACTATTTCTCTCTCTCTCTCTCTTTCTCTCTCTCTCTCTCTCTCATATATATATATATATATAGAGAGAGAGAGAGAGAGAGAGAGAGCAACTAATCAGCAAGACCAGGATGAAATGCAAAGTCAATTTTTTAAGCGGAGTTTAACAGGTCTTCCCTTCTATTTACCCCTTTGCTGAAGGGAGAATAGTTGGATTCATGCCCTGTCTAGAGGTATTAGAGCAATGTAAAATACAAGCATCATGGTCTTGGATTTGAATTCGTGTCATCGTGTCCATTTCCTACGACGATAATCATGACTTTACGAGTATCTCCCACGAAAACCGGAATTTGAATGAAACAAGGGAACTGAACATAATCTCACTATATGCCCCGAATTTAAGGGGTGTACTTATTTTTGGACTTTATATATTCATATTTCCAGTCATAGTTTCAATTATGCAAATTTTATTATAAATAATTTCTAATAATTGATTGTATAATGTTCCATTAGAATTTATAAAACTCTGGTACTCTATTTTAGAAGAAAATCAACATTTTATTTCAACATTTGATTGGTATTTACTTATTTATAGGCGGTGATACATTTTCTTTTATTCTTTGATATCAAAAACGTATCAAGAAAATAATTTGATCATAATATTATTTTCTTTTACTAATGTGTAAATCTTCGAGTATCAATTCTCGTATCAATGCTGTTTGGTGGCAAATGAGATTTAAACGAGTCTATCAGTCTAGGCCAGAAAACCAGATCCAAATTTGTCAGATATGCTATATCGCTGTCCCAGCGCGACCACGGACTAAGAGTGAAAAAATAACTAAAAATGAAACTGGACAAATATGTAACCGTTATAATATTTCTTAAAACATAAAAATGAGTATTCGTGCTCATTGATGTTGGAACACTTACAATATTAGTTGTCTAAATTTCTGAGACGAAGCTTGATGATTTTTATCATTTAGGGTTTTCGGACTATTGTCTTCATCTTTATTGTTACTTCCACAACGTTTCGGCCGATATGTCCACCGGCCTTCTTCAGGTGTTTGTCGAACTCGAGAACCCTCACGGAACTACGTCCTTTATTGAATCCAACCGGACACATAGCATAACGATTATAGACGTTGGTCCCCTTAGCTTCTAAGGAGACAATCATCTAGAGGTTGCAGGTTCAATCCTGACTGCAGGCGAATAACCATACAGTAATACTTAACACTTGTACCCGGTTATGACTAACAGAATCAGAACAGGCGAGCCCCGTGGATTCAATAAAGGACGTAGTTCGAAGTTCCGTCAATGTTCCCGAGTTCGACAAACAGCTGAAGAAGGTCGGAGGACATATCGGCCCAGACGTTATGGAAATAACAATAAAGATCAAGACAATAGTCCGAAAATCCTTAATGATAAAAAAAACTTACAATATTACTGAGTAAAAAGGGGCTGCAAAAAAAACATTATCTAGAGAATAATTGACACTATTCAGACGTCTGCATGATTGAAATATAGCTAGAATACAGGAGGGAATCCTAGATTGTTGTGGAGAGTTGCTTTCACGTAATTTGTAGAGTAAGCCAGCAATTATTACAAGAATAGGTGAGTAACAATAAAATAAGAGAAACATAAAGACGAATACAAAATGATGAAACAACTTTTCAGAAATATCAGAATATAAATTGAAGGAAACATGGATATGACTTCACCGTGGAAACTTAATTTATTTACTGAGAAAAGTTGGATGGTTGCATGTCAAATATTGATTTAATTCGCCCATCATACAACAAAGTTTTTTGAAAGAATAAATCAAATTAGATATTTCTAGTTAACAATATTTGATATCTGGAGAGAAAGAGAGATAGAGAGGAACAAATAGCTAACGAACATATTCAATTAATCTCATTATTGTATCGCTATTTTGTTGGGAGCGACCTCCATTTTGTAATACACTGTGAACTCCACTCACAATATATCAACATTGTCGATCCTTTCAACTGTAGTGAGTTCGATTCTCACGGTGTACCTCTATTGTAGCCTTTTGCTCGACTAACCAAAAAAGGGGCGTCTTTGGTATGACCCGTAACTGCATCTGATAGATTCCATTTCTGGATATCTGGCAAATGTGGAGTTCACTTTCCTTGCCATTACAAATAGATCGACTCAGACTGGGAGTGATATTACCAATTAGGGTCTCATCGATGGCTCAGAAATATTTTTTAAAATTATTTGTTTTCGATAGGAATATTTTATGCCATATAACTGTAAATTATTGATATTAAGAACAGTTGAAGCTATAATTGTTCACACCGGATTGTTATCAGTTAGTTGAAGGTATACAACTATGTGTAAACAACTGACTATTATAAGATAGAAATGACTTGAAACCATATAATTATTAGTATCAGATAGGTATACTTGAAACCTTATAAATGTGAGCAAATTAGTTGAATTAGTTATATATCAATTATTCTTATCTATTTGCAAAACCTCTTGAGAAACAACTACAGAAAACATGGAAATATAAATTTGCAATCAATGCAATTGCCTCACCTCTAGTCATAAAATACCCCTAGACAGGTTGATATGTCGTTAAAAACAATCTCTGTTCTATATTAAGAATGACCTAAAGAATGGCAAAAGTTTGTGAGCAATTTTTTCCTCTGCAATGAAATAAATCGTATAGAGGAACAATCTCTGTTGAGGCTGACAGCTTAATAATTGAAGACAAACATTAAATATTTGCTTATTTCACCGTCTCGTCAATACGGTGTAGAATATGTCACCTCTATCCCTTGCAGAGAGAAAAGATCCCCAACCTCAATTTAAAACAAAAAGTTTAAACACAATTATATGGTTTTAAGTGTTCCAAACCAATACTAATAATACATTAAAAGATTATATGGTTCCAAGTAACCATTTCTATCTAATAATAATTTTTTTGTGTATACAGGTTTCATTCCTATCCAATACTAGTTATGATCTGGGCTTGACACTAAACAGCATCCAGTGTTGAAGATAAACCTCTGGACCTTTGGGAAGTATGGAATCACCATTTTGTGAGCCAGTATTCTCAGGTCCACTCTAATTCGAAGCGTTAGTACCTGTTAGGTTTTTTTTAAGCACCTGTCAGTCATTTTGCATCTGGTCCTATGGAATACGAATTATTTTTAACAGCTCTATCAGACCGATAGATGGAACCCTAATAGGTACGACCACTCAGTAGACTTGGAAATAATGTCAATGAAGAGGTACTTTATACTCTCCAGAGTTCGAGCCGCACCATCAGTTGCAGTTTAGTGTCAGACTCAGAACACACTTTTTTATGAGTGGTTCTTAGACCTTATGCAGAGAATTTAGTAAGCGTATTTTAGGTCCCACCAACAGAGCATAATGTAGAATAATGAAGAAATGCTCATGTTTTTAGAAAAATATTGGTGACGAAAAATGTCCTGCTTTTTGTCATATTTTAAATTCTTATAATTTTGACTGACTTGGAAGCGATCCGAGCTAGTGACACTTTGATCCTAGATATAAGTGCATTTCTGTATGAATATATATACATATATATTATTCTAATTCTTCTTGATATTTAGGAAGAATCATTATCATCACCTCACTGGTACCTTAACCTAATTTAGTTGTGTAGGTGCTACTCATACAGCGTGTCTTGAGCAGGAATTGTTTGGCATACCCCATCCCTCTCCAGGTCTACAACTGATATAAATTGTTTTCTTTCTTCTAGACCGGTTTTCATGCCAAGGTTGAAGAATCCTGTCTCGCTCAATATTTACCCATTGCTAGAGGAAGAATAGTTGAATTCATAGCTTCTTCAAGGGTGTTAGCACTATGTGAAATGCAAACAAACTCTTTCAGGACTTGAACTTTGTTAAGAGAGTCCATTTCCTTTGATAATAACCGATACATCAATAGCGCCTCCAACCAATGATAATGATCTGTTTCAATAATTAGCAAATATATCAAAAAAATTTTTTTTTTTAAATAACTTCATTAACAATGACAAATATAGTTCCAAGATACTGACAATGATGTGAATTGAACACTTCGATAATATGTTAAATATACCGCTCATAAATCTATGAGCTAGTCCGACATTTGCAAGTGGCAGTAAACAATGTGAGAAATTCATCCTGTAGATTTTACTTCCTTTTACTTCGCTTGTATTTTTCGATGTTATGAATTATTTCTCTCGCTGTATATTTCAGGATTCTCCATTCGAATGGCCGATGGGTTAGTATAAAATCATTGGTACATTTGTATGATATATTGTCTTTTTGTTTTCTTTTTTGCCTCACAAAAGTACTTAACGCTTTCTGCGCATGTTTTCTCTCTTTCTCTCTTCAGTTCAGCTGTTTGTGTTCGTTTGTTGATGTGAAGAAAAAAAACAAAACAAAAAAAAAAACTCCACTCTGCCGCCTGCGTAGTTCAACAGTCTGCTTATTAGACTTAAGTTTTGTCTTCCGGATAATTTTCGTCGGTAGATTTCTACCACCCATGATATAAGGGATAAATGTTGTTCTGCACACGTTTGGTTAGTTTCAGAATAATCGTGCCGTTAAGTACTCCAGAAAAAAGTAAACTTCGATACCTATTGCCAAATTCTTAATAAATATTCACCTGATTTATTGAATGAACTTATTACAATGCATAAGAAAAGGTTACATAAATAGTGGAAATATTCTCTGTAATTGTAGATTTAAGCATGAATGTCCCTGAGAAAAAAGTGCTTAAATAAAAACATGTAACAAAAGGACAGGAATTCGCCACAGCTTACATGAGGGCAACAGAAATGCTTTGGAAAGAAGTCTTAATCATAAACAAAACATCTACAATAAAACATACGTAAATAAGGGGACACTATCATAAAATGTAAAGGAAATAAAAAAAATGCAAGGAATATAGACCAAAAAATCCAGTGGAAAATTATATATATATACATATATATATACACACTTGGACAACAATATAAAACAACACTTAAAATGAAGAAAAATATATTGTTTACAATTTTTAAATTATGAAAATCAGATATATGAAAGATAAGGTTAAAAGACATTTAAATTCGAAATAAGAAAAGATTTCAATTCATTTCTTATATGCACAGGAGCGGCAATAAGTTAAGGAACGGAACAACAACAAATATTTAAATGATTTTTACTTGAAAAAAATTGCATGTACGTTTATGGATATTTTCGTTTTTTTTCAGTCGACTATTAATTTACAGTTAAAGAAAATATAGAAAAAATTATATGAAATAAATGCATATATGCTCCGAGTATATTTTGGAAAAATTTCGTAAACGTACGAGGTACCTTTAATAAGTTTCCAGACTTTTTTTGTACCGGCATTTAGAATTGTCGTAGACTCTTGAAAATTAAGTATCTTATTGCTATAAATCTTATGAAATGACTGACCAATTTTTATGATTTCGGGTTTAAATGAACAGCTACAGCGGAATTGGAATGCATCCTACTAAAGTCTGATTGTCACAGCTGGTGAATTTCAAAAATGCAATCTGGACGTCAGGACAGTTTAGGAAAACGATATGCAATAAAATTCTGTTTTAAACTTGGAAAAAATGCCACAGAAACGTATGGAATACTTCAGACTGCTTTTCGACCATCTTGCATGAGTCAAACATCAGTTTTTGAATGGTATAAGAGATTCAAGGAAGGCAGGGAGTCTGTGAGGTGTAGGAGGAGTAAGGAAGTCAGAACACCAGAGATGATTGGCCAAATAAAGAATTTCATAGATAAGGACCATCGTGTGTCTATAGAAACAATAAGTGCCCTGTTTGGGAACTGTGTGGGAACTGTACATACAATTATTCGTGAGGAACTGAAGATGCAGAGGATTTGTGCGAAGTTAGTCCCAAGGGTGCTCAGAGAAGATTAGAAAGAAAGACGTTGTCATGACAGAAGGGAGGTGGGCGAGCTGATCAATTCAGATCCCGCAGTTCTTTATGCTCTGGTGACCTGCGATGAAAGCTGGATCTACTGCTATGACCCAGAGACCGAGTTCCCAGTGGAAGCATGCTGGCTCTCCCAGACCCAAGAAGGCCAGACAGAGTAAATCCACCCACAAACTTTTGATGATCCCTATTTTAACAGCACTAGCATAAACTACATGCACTGGGTTCCCACTAGACAGACAGTCAACAAGGAACACTATGTTGTGGTTTTAAGGGAGTTCAGGAAGAGATTCCTAGGGAAGAGGCCAGCACTCTTCAAATCGGGTCAGTGGCATTTCCACCTGGGAAATGCACCAGTCTACAACTCGATCCTTGTCACAGACTGTTTGACCAAGATAGGCATCAAGACAGTTCCTCAACCTCCCTATAGTCCAGACCTAGCTTCCTGTGACTTTTGCTTATTCTCTAAGCTCAAGGAAAAACTTAGAGGCTGTCGTTATGAGAGAATTGAAGAGATGAAAGAGGCTGTGACGAAGGTCATTGACACACTCACACAAGAGGACTTCCATGGGGCCTTCGAGAAGTTGTTGGAACGGTACAACAAGTGCATTGCAGCCGGAGGAGATTACTTCGATGGGGACTAGAGTTTCATGTGTGTACTATCAATAAAAGTGCCCATACGAAAAAAGTCTGGAAACCTATTAAATGAGCCTTGTATATGCACATTTTTTCAATTAAAAATCATTTAAGAATTTATTGTAGTTCTCTTCCTTAATTTATGGCCGTTACTGTATATTAGCATTTATGCTAAATTTTAAAATTTATTTTCGACATAAATATAAAACTACCAATCAAAACTAAAGACAAAGCACTTAATTTAATTGAAAAAAATATTCTATATAGTCCATGTAATATAAAAACTATTAAAACTGTAATACATAAAATACTAAAAACAAAGGGCAAAATAAGTATATTATCTGAATTTGTAAAAGGCAAGATTACAGCTCTAAAAGGGTCGAAAAATCTCTGAGAGAAATTTCGAAGGCCTTAGGACTCAGTAAAACCGTTATTTGCATTTAATTGGAAAGTCCTAATAAGTATGGAACAAGAAAACCAACTGGCAGGCCAGTATTCAAGAGAAGAATTGTTCGCAAAGTAAATCTGTCAACATCAAAAATACTGAAATCTCTAATGGATGCTCCTTGCACTTCTAGAGCTATTAGAAAGCATTTAAACAAAGAAAAAAAATGAAGCATAAGAAAAGAATTCAGCAAGATAATGCTACTATCCACAATGCATCAATAATAAAGAAGTACTTGCTTGAACAGACTTCTAGACCACCCAGCGTGCTCTCCAGACCTCGATCTTATTGAAAATTCGTGGGGGTTGATTGTTGCAAAAGTTCATGAAGGAGGTCGACAGTCCTCAGTAATGTCTGAACTCAAAAACACAATCTTAGACGCATGGGAAAAAATACATTCGATTCAAGTTCAGAAACTAGTTGATAGGTTATCAAAGCTAACGGTGGATCTACAAAATATTAAATAAAAAAATTGCTTTTATATTCTATAGTTCTGTTTATCGATCTTATATTTATGTCAAAACAAAATGTCAAAATTAAGCATAAATGCTAATATACATATAAAAATGAACAGAAATTTCTTCATATTTTGAATTTAATTGTCTTTATGCTTTATCTTTCATATATCTGATTTTTATAATTTAAACATTGTAAACAATATATTCTTCTTCATTCTTACAGTGATTACCATAGCAAGTCCAAAGAGCTGTGTCTGTCCGAATTACACACACACACACACACACACACACACACACACACACACACACACACACACACACACATATATATATATATATATATATATATATAAAGAGAGTGTGTGTGTTATATGTATGCGTATATATATATATATATATATATATATATAAGTATATATACATATGGATGTTTGTGTGCACGTATATATTCCTATGTATGTTTGATATATATATTCACGTATATATTCCTATGTATGTTTGATATATATATATATATATATATATATATATATATATGTATATATATATATATATATCAAACATACGTTTACCCTTACACCACGAGGACAAACACACACACACACACACACACACACACAAACATACACACACATATATATATATATATATATATATATATATACATATGTGTGTTGGGGGGTGTCCTTGTGGTGTAAGGATTAAAGCGCTAGACTATAGAAGCGCAGTGAGCGATTTCGAACTCCAGTCGGGATATTACGTTCACTTTAAGACAAATATCCTTGGGAAAGTTATGAACCCCCTTATTCCCACAGTAATTGATTAAATAGTATCCCCACTGTTCTTGAAGGATGGAGTTGGCATTAAATAACCCTTGGAGGTTGATAAGCTATAAAAAAACTAACAAATATATATTCGTTTGTTTGTTTGTTTGTTTGTTATATGTAAGAACCTTTAATAAGTTCTCGATGTTTTCCAGCAGAAAGCGTTGCCAGAACAGCGTGAGTGTTGTTTCAGATGGTAACGCATCTATAAGGTAGTACTATAAGCAAGCTTGAAATTCAGTGAGTGTCATTTCACCGACGCGTAAACAACTTTGTTTTTTATTGCGCTCAACATGTCGATTTCGTGTCAATGAAAGTATATTTGCGGGGAATTTTACTTCACAACTTTATTCAAAAGAAATCTTGAACTGAAGCACACAGAATTCTTGTTGAAACTTATGGTAACCATGCTCTGAAAGAAACAACATGCTGAGATTGGTTTAGACGCTTCAAAAATAATGATTTTGATGTTGAAGATTAAGAAACCTCTGGCCCACAGAAAAAGTTTGAAAGGCGCTAGCTGAAGTTGCAAAATCATTAAAAGTTGATCACACAACAATTTCAAAACGTTTGAAAGCATTAGGAATGATTCAAAAGCAAGGACATTGGGTGCCTTTAGAGTTAAAGCTGAAATATATCAAAAAACATCTTATAATGGGTAAAGAGCTGCTTCAACGGCAGAAAAGGAAAGGTGACCTGCGAAGAAAAGTGGATTCACTACGATAGACCTAAGCGTAGAAAATCGTAGAGTAAGCCAAGCCATACAACAACATCGGTGGCAAAGCCAAATATCCATAGTTCGATGCTTCTGCTCTGGTGGGATCAGCTGGGTGTAGTTTATGAGCTGTTCAAACTCACCGAAACCATCACGAGAGATTGCTTTGGACTACAATTGATGCGTTTGAGTCAAACATTGAAGAAAAACAGCCGCTATACGGGCAAAGATACGACAAAGAGAATTTGCAACATGGCAACACTTGGCCACATGTTTCAAAACGGGGGAAAAGCTACTTGGAAACGCTGTATTCTGTAGACATTTTTCCGTTCGATTTTCCCTTCTTCTGACCGATGTTACATGGCGTGGTTGAGAAGTAGTTTCATTCCAATGAAGATGCCAAAAATGGGTCAACTCGTGGTTTGCCTCAAAAGGCGTGTCGTTTTGCCTACGTAGAATTTAAATGCTGCCAGAAAAATGGGAAAAGGTAGTGGCTAACGATGAACAATCCTTTCAGTGACATGTTAATTAAAAATCTTTGGAAATAAAACATTACTTTTCATTAAAATCAGCGAGAACTTATTCAAATATATCTATATATATATATCTATATCTATATCTATCTATATATATATATATATATATATATATATATATATATATATATATATATAAGGATTTAAATGTTCGTATAAATGCGTATATATGGAAAAAAGCGTGCGTGTATATAAATGTGTGTGCATGTGTGAGCGTTTATATATAAATGTAGAAATCCATTTATATATATATATATATATATATATATATATATATATATATATATATAATGCGTATATATCTGTATGCAAAAATGCGTATATATATATATATGTATATATATATGTATGTATAAATGTGTGCATGTGCATATGTATAAATGCATGTATATGCATATATATGTATAAATGTGTGCATATGAGTATATATATATATATATACATATGAATACATGCGTATATATGTATATATGTGTGTATACATATGCGTATATATGCATATATGTGTGTATATGCGTATATATGTATATATATTTATATATGTATATATTTGTTTATATGTATATATATATGCGTGTATGTATATACATATGCTTGTATATACATATGTATGTATATATATATATATATACGTATATATATATATATATATATATATATATATATATATATATATATCTGCGAACATATGTACATATGTATGTACGTGTATATGTCTATGTGTGTGCATTTATTTATATATGCGTATATATTTTTGTATATGCATATGTATGTGTATGACACTCAGATTCGTGTCAAAGTTTGACTGGCGAAATTAAATTGAATACTAATTATGGAGATAATTTATTAGATGTATTCACATAACTTTTGATGAGGTAGTGTAAGAAACAGAATCAGCATAAGAATTAGAGAGTAATTGAACCTTAATAGGTACTTAACTAGCACAAAATCTAAGGTTTCAAAATGTCAAAGCCAAATTGTCATCGATTGAAATACTGGGTTGTTTTGTTTGAATTACTAAAACATGATCATTTTGAAAATGTCATTTTTTAAATAATTGGTTTGACAGTTTTGGGTTGATCCAGGATTAGAATGAGTGAAAATTGACGGCTTTTCAGGTAAAGTTGTGACACAAGGCCATTATACAGTAAAAGTGTATTCTTGATTGGCTTACCAATAAAAGAAAAGAAGGCTGGAGTCTTTACCCCCGCCCTGAAATATGTAACACAAAGCCATAGTTTCATTGGTTAACCAATTAATGTGGGCCTTTTGGGCTTATCTTCTCCTCTCCAATGATTACGATGAGAGACCATTAGTCTAGGGACTTTATTGACTGATAAATCGGAGTCGAGCAGTCGGAGGGTTGGACCACCATAAAAGAAGATACCGAAAGGGGAATAGCGAGATCGAATGTTGGTTCCATCGCGCGAAGACCAAACCCTTTGCCACTGACTTCGCCACCCAGAATCCTGAACTTGACCATTTAACCAGAATTCCCTTTGAAACTACCTGTATGATAGCAGAATGACTAGAGGTTAATTAGCCATACGCATTATCGCCTGTCAACTTTTTACCTGAGGCTAAGGAAACCTCCACTTTGGGAAATTCCAAATTTGAAATTGAAACCCTTTGTTATGCATACATGATTTTAATCATCGTATGATGAATAAAGGTTTTGCTTTATTTACATCTATTAACAAGCGTTTCTGAGTTGTCGAAGTAGTTAACAGCACGGGTGAATTTAATCTACAAACCTAACCAGAAATGAGAGGACTCCAAGCCACCTCTTCCACGAATCTCCGGCGATTTTACTGCAGATCTATCAACACAACGAAGTCGTAACGAACAGGCTCACCCGAGACAGACGAAATTATATGTGGCCCGCTCTGCATCACGTATTCAGTAGACCACATGTATATATATGCGTGTATGCATATATATATATATATGTGTGTGTGTGTGTGTGTGTGTGTGCATATATCCATATATATATATATATATATGGACATATGCACACACACATATATATATGTGTAGATTTACATATATACATATACACGGATATTTGCATATGTATATATATATATATATCATAATAATATGTACTGTGTGTGTGTGTGTATATATACATATATATATATATATAGAGAGAGAGAGAGAGAATATGTGCATATGACATGTATGTGTTTATACATATGTTTATAAATGTTTGTATATAAATGTATGCATGCATATATACATGTGTATATGTGTTTATATGAGTATATACATATTTACGGATGTGAGTATATATATATATATATATATATATACGCATACATATGTATTAACATATATATATATATATATATATATATAGCTGTAATTCGGTGCAGATCTTTTCAAATTCCTTTCACCAAATGTCATGAGTTCTGAAGGCATCATACGAGAAAGACATTTTTTTGTGATCCTCTCAAGATTTAAACTATTTTTCTAATTTTCCAACCGACTAATTTATACCAATATCCATGGTCAATATTTCGAATAATTTAAATTCTCTGCTGAAGATGTTTTGACCATTTTTAGCTCTTACTTATTCTATTATTTTACTTTTTTGATGGGTTCTACAACAGCGTTAGCTGATGGGTTTTCACTGGAATTTGTGTGACAGCAAGTCTCCAGGACTCTTCACAGTATTCAGGCTGATCTTAGTAAAACTGTAGTCTGGATGGTCTCTACTTTTCTTATTACTTTTATGTCTTCCAGTACCTTTCGAGGATCGTTCCACATACACCAGCTACAATTAGTATCACCGTCACCTTCATGTTGCATACTTTCTTCAGCTCTCTCGCAAGCTCCAGATATTTATCCCTCTTTTCACCTTCTTTTAATCTTAATCTGTGGTCTACCAGGACAGCAACGTCTACTATTCGGCTCTCTCTCTCTCTCTCTCTCTCTCTCTCTCTCTCTCTCTCTCTCTCTCTCTCTCTCTCTCTCTCTCTCTCTCTCTCTCTCTTGACAATCACTAGGTCTGGTCCTCTTACCGAGATTAGGTGATCCGTTTATATTTCTAAGTCCCAAAGAACTGTGTGTGTCTCACTTTCAAGGACGGATTCCAGGTTGAGCATATACCACTTGTTCGCAAGTTTAGATCTAAATTCATTGCACAATTTCCAGAGGATCACTTTCCCCATCCAGTTCTGTCTAGCCTTATATTCTTTTTGCGTTAATTTGCTAATTATATGATTGGTTGTTTCGTCTCTATCACTACACTTGCTATTTTGTTGCGTCTTACCTTTTTTGTTTTGACGTAGTTTGTCCTTATGGCGTTGTTTTGTACTGCTATTCAGTTTCTCTATGAAAGTTGTCCTTTTCTTAGCCATGTCTAAGTCTTATCGTGTGAAATTTCGCTTATTCGCCGTTTGAAATGTCCATACCAGAGCTTTTCTTACAATTTTTTTTGTTATTGTTGTTGATCCTTGAGTTGTTTGTGTTTGTTGTTATTAGTCTTTCTTTGCTCATTTTTGTGTCGTCTTCGGGTCCGTTTATCGATGTATTGAGGCTATCTTTAATGTTGGTAAGTCCTCTTCCTCCTTTTTTTCTTGACGCATAGAGCCTATCTATGTCATCTTTGAGATGAGTTTTCTTATCTCTGGCGATAATCCAGATGTTTATCCCTTAGATGAGGTTTCTGCTTTATAATTTGGTTTCGAGAAGTTTCTCTTCTCCTGAGATACTATTCTCTAATTTTTCTCTCATCTCCGCTTGTTTGATATTGTTCGCTTTCAATATTCCGAAGTATTTCTAATTTTGCTTTGTCTCCGAGCATTCTTATT
Organism: Sepioteuthis lessoniana; assembly: GCA_963585895.1. NCBI lineage: Eukaryota > Metazoa > Mollusca > Cephalopoda > Myopsida > Loliginidae > Sepioteuthis > Sepioteuthis lessoniana. The sequence goes on along the minus strand of CAUZXS010006207.1, from coordinate 9,341 downwards.
TTTTCTTGATTTGGCAGTTTCACTTCTGTCATTTGTCATTTTCCGCTTATTGTTAGGGTGGCATATTTTTCTATGCCAAATTCCATCCCTATATCGTGTCTGTATATCCTCAATACATGTATTAAGGCTCCAAATTCTTTTTCAATTTTGCTAATGTTTGATCTCATCCATGTACATTAGGGAGTTAATCGTTTCTTGCGATTTATGAAGTTTGTATCCGTCTGTACATTTCCTAAGTGATTGAGTGGCATTATAGCTATCACAAATAGTAATGATGATAGCAAATCTCCCTTGAATATACCTCTCTGGATTTTTACTTCAGCTGAAATTTTTCCTCTTGCTGTTAATTCGACTCACCAGCTTTTCATGGTTTCTTCGATAGACTTTATGACTTCGTCAGATGTCTTGTACATGTTGAGACACAACATTATCTAGCTTTGCAGGACTATATCGTATACCGTTTTGTAATCAATCCACGCCATAGCTAATTTTTTTGCGTCTAGTTTTGCTGTCCTTGAGGATGTGTTGATTAAAGTATAGTAGATCTCCTATTCCTTTGGTTCCCTATCGGGGAGCAGTCTGCGGATTATTTGCGAATTCTAAATCTCCTCCCTTATTTTTACCGTTAGTATTTCCCACATCACCGGTAGATACGTTATGGGTTAGTAATTGTTAAGGGCGATTCCTTTTTGAGGGTTATTTTGGATCAGGATGGTCTTTTCTTTGGTTATCAATTCCCTTATATCTGTTTTCTCCAGGCATCTATTCATTTCAATAGTCAGTCTGTCATGGATGGATGTGAATTTTTTAAACCACTATCCATGCATGCTATCATGGCCAGGTGTTTTCTGATTCGGTACATTTTTGAGTGTTGCTCTGAGTGAATCGACGTCTATTTTCGCCTTAGATTCTTCTTAGAATCCTTATAGCTCTTTTCCCATGTTGTTTATCCATTCGGCTTCTCTGTTATGATCTCTCTGCACCCATATGTTTCTCCCCTTGTATCTGGTTGATGGTATGTCTTCGTGCATTCTCCTCTATTTGCTGGTAGAATTGTTTTCGTTGTTTTGGAATGTCCTGTCTTGTCTGTATTGTTTGCTCCTGTCTTTTTTTATTCTTCCTTCTTTTGCTAGTACCTTCTGATTTATTTCCTCGAGTTGTATCGTTCGTTTTAATTGCATTGCTTTTTTCTTCTCGTTCCAACACTACCCTGTCGGCTGGGATTGTAGAAAACACTGACTGCACCACTGCAGAGGGGTACCCCCCACCCCAACGAACCTACCCGTTGGCCGTGGGTGGCGACCCGTAATTCTTGAGGAGGGGATCCTGGTAGCGGAACAGTCCTTGTCCCGGCAACTAAAGAGGTCACATGACTTGCAACACTCCACTTTGGCTTTTACGGGGCTAGACGGTCGGTCGGAGAGGCCCGATTGATCATGTCAGCTCTCTTTTAGATTTTTGCAAAAATCTGAATTAGAGGGCGATGGGTTAATCATGCAGATAGGCCTATACTCCCTACTGTCCCTGGGTGAATAATTATCTTAGGAATTAAAACCTAAGGGGAAAACTTATCTACTATCAGCATGATTATACTAAGTTGTAGTGATGTTATTAGGCGAATAGTTTTTCTTCTAGGCATATCATCATATGGGTTGGTGGGGAGCATAATCAATGAAACTCATAATTCTTTCTACAAATGAGTGTGAATAAATCCACCACACTTTGAAAGCTCTGATAGTGAGCCTGAAATTATTTATCAAAACATCCCTACTTCTATGGTAATCCAATCAACAGAAGATGTACCCATAACCAAAATATCCCCCTTCAAAATTGAGCAGTCCTTTCCAAAGAAATAAAACCAACACCAATCAAAAAATTAACAAACGGAACAATGTTAATTGAAGTTAAAAAAACACAAGTGGAAGAAAAGCTAAAATGGAAAACTTTTAGCAACTTTAAAATTAAAACCCACCTCCAACAATATTTAAATTCATCCAAAGGTGTAGTGAATTATCACTTTGCACAATAAATGAAATAAAATTCAATTAAAAAAACAAAACGTAACATATGTTAATAAGCATTAGATAAATCGAGAAACCATAAATCCGAACACTTTCATATCAAAAACCCCTTCATGAAATTAAGGTAGGATACATAAAAATAAAAGTTGAAACATATATACCGAGCTCCCTTTGATGTTTCAATTGCCAGAGGTTCGGACACCATCAAGACAAATTCATTAGACCCCCAGTATGTGGAAGATGCGACGAAAACAAGACAAAACACACGAACTGTTAAAAGGAGGAATTCTGCGCTAAATGCAAAAAAAAAAAAAAAATCACCCCGCAAATTCCAAAGATTGTGAAGTCTGGAAAAAATAAAAAGAAATGAAATACACCAAAAACATTGCTTTCCCAGAAACAAGGAAAATAATAGAAGCTGTGAAATACTCTAAAATGCCAAAAAGACACACACCAAACACAAACAAGCAAGGGCACCAAACATACGAAAACAACCAAACCGGAATAAAACTAGAAGTAATTATCCAACTTATAAATGAGATGAGAATACTAATCCAAGAAATGAAAACTATAAGAACAGTTACTGAAAACAAACAACTCTCCCGAGGAAACTCAAAGACCAAAGATTCACCAAACCAAGAGACACAAACAAAATCAAACAAGGAGAATCCAAAGGCCCCCTGCTTTGAAGTGGCCTCTATTGCTAGGTCACCACAGACTTTCTCCTATGGGGAAGCTATAAAGAAACCATCCCCTAAAGAACAAATGCATGGCACAAGACTAGAAAAAATAGATCAAGAGCAACCACAAGAACGAGAGCTACCCCAACAAAAATCAAATTTGAGGCCCTGGAAACAATGGAAACGGAGGATGAGACCCCATATCTAAATAAAACCCAATTAAAATAACTACCCTCAAAACACCCCCCAATTAAAACATGGCTCCCCAAGAAAAAATCAAATACCCAAATACCTATAAGAAAATACTATGGAACTGCCGTAACCACAAAGTAGATAACAATGAGCTGCCATTATTAATGGCTGAACAAAATCCTAACACGATACGCTTTCAAAAACCCCTCCCAAAAAGCACCGATTGAAAAAACATGAAAAAAACACACATTCTTATATCTGAACAATGGCTAAAAAAATCATCCAATGGAACATAACCGGTGTGAAACCAAACCAAAATTAATTACTGCTTTTAGTTGGGAACCTATGTCCATTGATATGTTTACAGGAGACTTTCCTGAAAGAGAATGACAATGTTACATCCGTTATTTTACCGCATATAAACATATAAATAACTATACATATAGAGATTCGGGCGTCACATCCATTCTGATTAATAACAAGACAGAATACACCTTGACACAAGTCTCCAAGCTGTAGCTGCATCAACCACTCTACATCGTACCATAAACGTATGTTCTATATAGATATATACATACCACCACATGATCAGACTATTGACACTGAACTGGAACAACTGTTGCAGCAGTTCCTTATACCATTCATCTTAATGGGTGACTTTAACACTAGAGTGTTTGCCAATGGCCCGGGAGACCTGCGTTCAGTCCCAGGTCGCGTCATACCAAAGACTAAAAAAAAAATTGTACGTTATGCCGCCTTGCTTAACACATAGCATTATAAGGTGCGGATCAAGGGTAAAGTGGAGCAATCCAAGGGATGGAGTAGCACCCTTCCCTACACCTCGATGTGGTAGCTATTGAAAAGGGAACCTTCGGGTCACCCTCGACTATGGTCGCCAACTTTACTTACTTTAACAGTCACAACGTAATATGGGGATGCAAAGAAATAAACAAAAAAGGTAAAATTTTTGAAAGGATCATATACGAAAACAATCTATGCCTACTCAATACGGGCATGCAAACATACATAAACCCATCAAGAGGAAATACCTCTGTCATCGACTTAACCCTATGTGACCCATCTCTCTATATGGACTTCTTTCTATTGGCAAGTACTCGAAGATACTTGGGGTAGCGATCACTTCCTAATTCTCCAAAATAACACAAAACCTACCGGTAAAAAACACCCTGCTAGAAATTAAACAAAGCTAACTGGGGAAAATTTGAAGAAAAATACAGAGAAAAACTAATGCACAAAGAGTCAGATGTGGACACTATAGAATATTTTACCAAAATGCTGAATTCCATAGCAATAGACTGTATCCCCCAAACTGCAACACCAAATAAGCCAAACAGACCCTGGTTTAACAACAAATGTCAGGAAACGATCAACATGCAAAAAGTATAACTAAAAAATTTCCCAAAGAACCAGCAACGTTCCATCTGGTACAATATAAATAGAGCAAAAGCATGAAAAGAGATAAAAGCAGCAAAAAGAGAATGCTGGCAATTATTATACTAAGAAGTTGAATAACTCAACTAAACCAGAGACAATCTGGAAAATGATCATGAAAATCACAGGTAAACAACAAACAAAACCAATAAAGCACCCCTCAAAAGGTAACTCCATAATAACTGATAAAAAAAATATAACAACTGCGAGCAGAAACCTTCTCTAAAATTTCATCAAGACAAAAGAGTAAAAAAAGAATTTATAACCATTAAAGAAGATGCAGAAAAATATAAACTAAACTTCAATAAAAAAAAATCGTAGAAGAGTATAATAGTTTATTGGCACTAAGTGAATTAGAAGACTCCATAATATAACTCGCGTAGGCCCAGACGAAATCCATTATGAATTCCTCAATAAACTACCGGAAGAACCATTAAAATTAATTTCATAAATATTTAATAAAATATGCACAGAAGGAAATTTCCCGGGCATATGGCGACAAACCACAATAGTACCAATCCCCCCACCAAAAAAAGACAAAAAAAAACAGCACTGATCCACAAAACTACAGACCTATCTCCTTAACCAGTTGCTTATGAAAGAGAATGGAAAGAATAATAAACAGATTGATCTGGCATTTAGAATCAAACAACCTTATTTCCAAATTACAATGTGGATTCCGAAGTAAAAAAAAGCATAATAGACCATTTATCCAATTATTCTCCCACCAGCCATGGGTATATAGTAGGACAGACTAGGTTCTTCAGCCTTGGTGAGGCAACTAGTCTAGGAGAAGGAAAATTCTGAATTCAAACCTGTTAAACTCCGCTTAAAAAATTGATCTTGTGTCATATCATGCCCGAGCGGAGGGGTTGGTAAATATGATAATAGACCATTTAGTATGCTTCAAAAAATATTAGAGAAGCTTTCATTAAAAAGGAACACCTTATAGCTATAATCTTCGATCTAGAAAAAGCTTATGATATGACGTGGAAGTATGGAGTAATGAAGGACTTACATGACCTAGATATAAAGGGCAGATTGCAACAGTTTATTGATGGCTTCCTATCTAAAAGAAAATTCAGAGTTCGCGTTGGCTCTACACTTTCAGATGTGAAAAATCAGGAAGAGGGTAGTAAAGAAAAACAGCAATTTGGCAACAACAAATGGATTCAGATTCTCTAAAATAAAAACGTGTCTGTTTTTGTCACAAAAAACTACATAATGACCCCAGTCTGAAACTTGATGTTTGAGAGATCCCAGTTGTAGATGAATACACATTTCTGAGGATAATATTTGATAAAAAACAAACATTTATACTTCGCTTGAAATACCTAAAAACTAAATGTAACAAAACACAGCAACTACTGCGTGTCGTAGCCCACAAAGAATTAGATCAAAACTAGATTACGGTAATTCCATATCAACTAGAAAGAACTGTGTAAAAACACTTGACCCGATTTACCATGGAGGCTTAAGATTAGTACTTGGAGCTTTAAGAACATCTCCAACCAAAAGCCTATACGCTGAGACTAACAAAGCACCTGCAAATATTAGAAGCCACAAACTGACCCTCCAGTACTATATCAAATTAAAGCCATGCTCAGCAGATCCCGCACACAATGATACTTTTTTATCCAAAATACCAAGAACTATTCCAAAGAACAAAAAAGCCACAAAACCCTTTGGTCTCTGGATGGAAACAAGCATTGGTGAAGTAGACATGGACTTGACAAAAATATATAAGACAATCATACCACATATTCCACCTTGGACCATAAGGACCCCAAATATAAGTTTAACACTCCGTAAATTCACCAAAAATAAAACTCACCCACTAATTGTCCAAGAGGAATTAGAAAAAATTAAAGAGAGATATCATAAGCAATTGCCCCTCTTCATGGATGAATCTAAACTTGAGTAGCAAGATGTGCAACAATACATAAAGGGGAAATGCTTAAAAAAAGAAGCTCATGCAATCAACATGGCTCTTGACCTCATCTCAGAATCAAAGAATAACGAATTCATTATTTTTTCTGATTCACTATCAGTTTTGGAATTATTAAAAAACAGGAAATTTGATAATCCATTAATCATAAAAATTCTTGGCAAATTAGAAAATTTATCAAATAATAATGATGTACAGATATGTTGGGTCCCAAGTGATCCTGGAATCAGTGGAAATGACCAAGCAGATAAAGCAGCCAGGTCTACTTGAAACATAACCACTGAAAAAAAAGGTTAAAATACCATATACAGACTTTAAAATGAAGATAAATAAATACATACTACAACAAAGAAAACAACAATGGAACAGCAATAAGCATAATAAATTATTGAAAATTAAACCCACATTGGGGGAATGGAAATAAGGCTACAGAAAAAAAAAACAAAAAACAAAAAGAAGAAATCATCTTGTCCGGACTTCGTATAGGTCATACAAGGACAACGCATTCTTACTTACTTGAAGCAAAGCAGCAACCAATGTGTCATGCATGCTTGACCAAAAACACTGTGAAACAATCGCATTGAATGTACAGACTTGTCCCATATAAGAGAAACCTTTTATAGAGCAAATGACATGAAGGAGCTGTTCCAAAATATAGAAATAAAAGATGTAATGACATTCCTAAAAGCGATAAATATATACGGAAAAATGTAAAAGTAATTTCAACAAGACCAAATTTCTCCTACAAACAGTTCCTTTACAAGAAATACTTCAACAAAATCTGATCCTTTTCACAAGCTGTTCCCCACCTCAAAAAAAAAAAAAAAAAAAAAAAAAGAAAAAAAAAGATCTTTTTACTACAAGACTATTATCTACAAATAAACTTTCAATAAAACCATTCTTTCAACAAACTTTTTCCCTACAAATAAATTCCATCATAACAGACCTTTCCGTTTCCCTCTTTTTAACTTGATTTGGCATTAACTGACCGAGGATGTTGATATGCCGTAAAACACAAACATCGTCCCAATATATTCTAGTGTTGTTTGTCTGTCCGGGCATTTTTGCTTGTTGTCGTAGATTTCTTATCAGTGTTTCCAGTCTAATTTCCCATCCAGGTTTGAGCTTCTGTCCCTGTTCTTTCGGGGAACACCGCTTTTGGAACAGACTAATTTTACTCCTGCATAGATTAGTTCGTTTAATTCTGTGATGATGTTCGTTGGTTTGTGAGTTTTTCGAACATTTTCAATTGGTGCTTCTTTAAAATCTTAGTTACGTTAATGCTCTGCGGGTCTTTAGTACTATTCTAAGTATTTTACATGACATCAACAGTGCTATGGCCTTGGTTTTCCCTCGGATCTCCAATTCTTCCGGACTCCGTTTCAAGTGCACCAGCTACAATTGGTATCACTATCATATTCATTTTCCTAACCCTTTCAGATGTTTGAAAAGATTCCAGTAATTCTTAATCTTTTCTTATTCTTTTATTCAAACACTGTGGTCTCCTAGAACAACACATACCACTTGGTGACAAGGCCTTTTTTCATTTTCAATTAATACTAGGTCTGGTCTTCTGGTGTGAATTTGATGATCCCTATGATTCTCAAAGTCCCAGTGAATTTTATGCGTCTCATGTTCGTGGATAGATTCTTGTTTCTGCATATGTCATCCATCATTATAGTCAAATTTTAATCTCTTGCACATTTCCCAGTAGATTATCTTTCTACGCAATAATGCTTACTTTTGAATTACCTTTGTGACAGTTTACTGTATTTGCTTATTTTGTGTTGAATTGTTTCACCTCTGTTACCACAAAACATACACTTGTTGACTATCATCAATTTTTGCTTTGATATAATTAGTCCTTTTGGCATTATTCATTGCTTCTATTTATAGAGATTTAGTTTCTCGTGTGAGGTTTTCCTTTCGTAATTATGTTCAGATCATCTCATGAACAGTTTCTTTTGTCAATTGAAGTATATCATTTTTTCCAAATACACACACTCACACACAAATATATATATATATATATATATATATATATATATATATATATATATATATAAATTGGGTTGAATCGTAAATAATTTCCGTTTTGTAAAAGCAAGTTTGTCACTCTGCATTTCAAACATCCAATGTTTTAAACACAGCCAGAAATTACCCGATTAAAAAATGCTTTTAACGGCCATAGTTGTTTCAGTAGTGAAAAAAGTGAGCATTATAATTGAATCTACGATCTCACACCATTTATCAAGATGATTGATATTAAGAGGATTGATGATTGATATTAAGAGGATTGATGGAATGCAATCTGCACAAAATAACTCGAGAATTAACACTTGACCTCAACCCATCTTAATCTACGGCCATTTGAAAAAGATAGAAAAAGTGAGGATAAAAAATTTAAAAAACGCCCCGAACTCATCAAAAGGGGAAACGTTGTGTTTCTTCCTTTATGATAACGCAAGGTCATATTCAGCAAGAATCATGCGGGGGAAAATATTGCTCTGTTTTATTCCATCTAGCATATTTACCGGATCATGTACCAAGTGATTTCCACCCATTTCTTTTTCTACAAAATTCTCAGAATCAGAAAAAAAATTCAAGATGACAGGAGGGAAAACTTTTGTTGTAAACTTCTTGAGCTCCAAACCAGATGAGTTTTACTTGAGAAGAATCAACAAGCTACCTGATTAGTGGCAAAAGTTGATTCAAAATAATGGCGAATATTCAGTTTATTGAAATTTAACTCATTGCCAAATTATTCATGACAAAATTAATTTTCTAAAACGAAAATTATTTATGACTCAACACAGTATATATATTTATATATATATATATATATATGGAAAGTGTAGTTTTTGCTAACCAGGTGTACATTCGTGTTAATTTGAACATATATATATATATATATATATATATATCATCATGACGAGCCGCTAGCACGGATTTCCCTGACCCACTTCTGCCATTCGTCACTATCATCCATCGCTCCCGGCAGGTCTTCCAGGCTACATCCTGTATCAGTACAGAGTTGTTGTAGACTGG
>CAUZXS010006206.1:182500-196522 GCA_963585895.1 Sepioteuthis lessoniana | reverse complement strand
TGTTTGAATAATGTTGTACAGCAAACTACTCCACTTGTCAAGAGTAGCATTATAAATTCTCAGAATACTAATATAATGACTTTTTTCATTAACAGTACTAATGAGGCCAGCTTTAATCATGATAAATATTACTACTTCTATACTATAATGAAGATTCATTAGATGTGTGAAATATATGCAAATTTATGAACTAATATATATATATTATTTTTTGATAACAGATTATAATACATGTTTATATCATTATTAACAACCGCATCCTCCTCATCATTGTCATCATAAACATTACCATTACTATTGTCATTGTTTTATTAATTATTCTTAATCTGATAATCAAATTTAATAATAAAGAAAAATTTGACGAATATTGAATAGATAAGTAAACAAGTTTTATAAAAAAAAAGATGAAATTTTTTTGTTACTTCAAATGGAAATCAAATAACCACTTTTTTGTTTAATGAACAAAAATACCATTATTATTATTATTAGCATAATGTTTATCGGCATACAAAATGGAATCAGGGACCCAAGTTCAGATCCTAGACAAGGCTCATAGTGTTTCTTTGGGAAAAGCATGGATCCTTCTTTTCTCTCAGCTATAAGTAAATAGTTGGGCAGCCTAGGTTCTTTAACCTTGATTAGGCAAACCATTCAAGGAAAAAGAAAACTGAATTCAAACCTGCTGTATCCTGCTTAAAAATATTGACCATGTGTCACATCCTGCCTGTGGCAGGTGGGATGTCTAGTTATATTTTTATTTTCAGTTTCCATTCATGTTTGATGTTTACTATCTATCATAAAGCACTGTATATCTATTCTATATCTTTTATACTCCAAATCAGCTAATTAAGTAATTAAAATATTTCAAGATTTTCACAATATCTCTCACACTGAAATATTAGTAAAGACTAAAAGAAATGAAGTGATTGGTGTAATACAGTTTGATTGAACTAAAAAAATAGTTATTAAAACATAAATGTTAAAACCTAATAATAAGAAGAACTTAACAAAATATCAGTTATATATTTGTTGATAACATTTTTTACTACAATGGTACGCTAGTTAGTTATTATGGACTTTATTATGGAAGTTTTTGTACATATTTCTGTTTATATTAATTTTCCTTGAATTAACTGTTATGTTATTTTAGATATATGATTCATCTTTTTCTAAAAATATCCTAGATAGTCAGCTAATCTATCTATCTATCTATCTATCTATCTATCTATATATATATATATATATATATATATATATATATATATATATATATATATATATATGTGTGTGTGTATATATATATATATATATATATATATATATATATATATATATATATATATATATATATATGATATCTTGCTATTAATTGTATATTCATTTATGATAAATTTTTTTACTTTATCAAACTTTATATAATTTAATATAGGACTGTATAAAAGAGTTTATCTGGTAAGAAAATTTTTAAAGCACATATATTCTATGTGGTGTAACTAATTATAAATTAAAACAATAGTAAAAACATTTTAGAAATTACTAACTAGTTGGTAAAGTACCATTGTCATTCATAATTCAGAAAAAGGAAATTTAATTAGTCTTTTAAATTATCAAATATGTATCATATTAATTTAACTTAAATTATAGTTTGAAAATAAAAATAATTTAGGATTTTATAAAACTAGTTAACATTTCTGTTTAAATATTTAAAATGACATTAAAATCTACTGAGGTTTAACTTTCTCTATGGTCATAATTTAAAATATGAGAATGATGATGGATATGATCTTCTTAGACTTGGCAATATACAAGATTTGCAAAATTTACATCTATCACAAGATTGATAATTAGTTGGTTTCATATTTATCACCCCCCACACCTAAAAAAAAGAGAAAACAACAGCATACAAACTTACTGAAAGTTTGATGTTAGTTAAAGAAAAATAATGATGAAAAGATTCCATTTCTAATCCAAATTTCTCATTAGCTACATAGTTGTTAATTTTATGAATTACAGTTGAATTCACTTTTGTTAGATAACATGAATTTACCTTGCTTTTTACAAAAAAATACAGCATGTTAATTTAAGATGATTAAAAAAGGGCTAAATTTAGCTAATGGAAAATTGTTACCAGTAAAGATTATAGTGATATTTAATCTGAGTCTTTATTATATTTGTTTATAGTTAGTTTGATATATAGACTTTATCAGATCGGCTGTTTATTAGTTTAAAAGACAATGTCAGTCTGTTAGTAAAAATCAAAGCATGATATTCTTTTAGATAAGAGAAACCTTAGGATAAGCACTTTTTATCAATGCAAATTGCCTGTCCATCAAAACAAACATAGATATAAAAATACAAAACAAAATTATATTAATTAAGCCAGTCTTTATCAGGAAAATAGATTATACAAAAATTTAGATGTATTCAGGAATTTTAGAGATGCATCAACATGCATACATATAAATATGTGTGGGCTCTATTCTTGGATATTCTTACATTTTATAAATCATTTGTTTCCTCAATAAATTATTTTTGAAGGACGTGATATTTTCTAATTTATGAATTGTATCAACTGCCCATAATACTGACAGTAAGAATTATCAAATTAATCAAATAAAAAAGTCTGTTAAACTAATCTTTTATTTGACTGATTGAATATTATTACTTGACTATTATTAAATTCAATTAGAAATATTCAATCTGTGCTTGATGTGATGAATAGGCATGGTTTAAAACACAGCTGATAATGTAGATAAAAGCTTTAGTTATAAGATGAAAATTGAATACTGTATAGACTAACTTTTACCCAACTGTTGCTCAGTCATATGAAAAGTGTGTTACAATAGACTGTGATATTCATTACAATTTAACTGACAAAATGTTTTAAAAAGTGAAATTTAAATCAATTTCTTTTTTAGCATTTAGTCAAGTATTTCTTAATTCTAAGTACTATGGATATTACTATTTGTAATGTATTTAGTGTCATAAGAAATCTCAACCATTTTCATTTAGTATTACAGTATTATAGAATTAAACTATGTATAAATACAGGTCATCTATGGCATTTGGATAAACATTAACCTATCAAATATCTTGATTGCATATGTAAGACTTTGGGGAAAAAAGGTTTGGTGAAGGTCTTATCTGTCATCAAATATATAGTACTGTGTCATAATTATTAATTTGGAGACAAATAATTTATAGATTTTATTTTTTTGAGTAAGTGTAACAAAATGTTATAGTTGTGCTAGCTTTTATATCATCTGATTTTCAAATTGTATTTCAAGAAACTTTTAAAAAAATTGTGTAACTTAAAAGATAATTTCAAATTTTAAAACAATTCAAGTAAGAAATTTTAAGGTAGAAATTATAGTTTTTAAGATTATCTAAATTTTTCAAATGGTAGGTGGTTATTATTAGCTAAGTGCTTAATTTTGTATGTAGTTTTTTTTCATACAGTTTCTCATTTAAAGTGGTGGTATTAGATGTTTCCTTTCTTTCAGAAATCATTTATATCTGTGCACAAATTTAGAATAACCTTGAATAAATCTCTGAAAACAATTTTAACACTTTCTCCTTTTCTATTGATCACCTTTGATTATGATAATAAGAAAAAAAAAAAAAAAAGAAAAGAAAAATAGCTTTGACTTACTGTTTACTAATAACTCTTAAAAGTTTTACTTTTTGTTACTGTATTAAAAAAAGGGACCTAGCAAGATTTATAGAAAAGTTTTAATTACCTTGGAATTCATAAAAAAACATTTGAGAGTTTCTTTATACATATATTTTTGAATCTATTTTTATAGAAGTAGATTGATAAAAATAATTTTGAGAGCCTTCTTTGATGTGTTAAAAATGACAAAAATTAAGGAGGGGGTTGAGAGCCATCTAGAGGCTAAGAAGAAGATAGCCCTTTGGGGAAGGACATCTTTTTATTGTCTTTCTCCTTCTATTTTTCTGTTTATCCAGATCAGGCCTCCTAAGTCTTTGGCTGTGCTCACTCACCCTGTATTATCATCCCTCTCTCTTTCTCTCTCCTTGCCCTAGTATTCTTTATTGTTGATTAAAGGGTTCATGTCTCTGCTCTGGCAGAGAAGGAGGGAGGGAATAATCATACCTTTACAAAAGCTATTAGCCCATCAAACTTCACTTCCTCGGTGGCCTTTTTTTTTCTTTTTCTTTAACCTTTGCTTCTCTTTCTCTTGATTAGATGTCCTAGCTAGATTCTTTTTGTTTAAATTTCTCTTCAGAACAGATACTGATAAATCATAAAGCTAGGTTCTTTTCCTCTCTCATTAAATAAGGAACTAAACTCTAACCTGGGAAAGCAAAATGAAAGGTTTTAAGTTTCATCACCAGTGGAAAGATTTTCAATTTACAATCAGTTGTACTTATTGTCATCTACTAACTACCCTACTATTACAAGTTTGCCTTTTTTTTATTTCCTTAAGGTTTGTTTAAACTGTTTAGGTTGCCTCTTTAAACAAAACCTTTGCCATATTATCCAAATTTGTTGTTGTATACCTTATCATTTTCTCCTATAGACATCTTTAAAATCCCATCTTTCTAAATTAATGTATGTCTTCATAGATGCACTCAGTACCTGAGATAGACATTATTTGTGAGTACTTTCTTTTGGAGCATCATACTGGCCTGAACCCATTTTAATGATATTCAGGTGTGTGGGAACCACATAAGTACAATTAATATTTTTACTTTGAACTTTCACTTTAAGTGAAGCAAACTCTTTTAGACTATTATCATTATCATATTACTCTATAATAATTTCATTTGCCTGATAAGAATTAACAATTGACTACTTTCCAGGAATGGATACTAACATGATTATAGTTATTTGCCAGAAAATTTCCCATATACCTTGACATTTATATTTGTAATAAAAAACTCATTTCACAAAGAGTAAAATATTGGTAATATCAAATGTAGATATTAAAGATATTTTCTGAATTCAGAATTTATTCCCTTCGTATTTAATATAGTGCAGGTCTTATTATTATTTTAGTCCCATAATATTTGTTAGAGTTAGTGTATGAAATTTATATGCAAATGTAACAACTATTATGGGACAGATATAATATATATGATATTATTTTTTTTATATATAAAGAAAAATATGATAATTGCATTTTTTTTAATCATTAAATGATATAAGATTATTTTTCTGATTTTTTTCATACAAGAATTTTCCTATGGTTATAACATTATCAGAAAACCAATATTTAAAACAAGAATAATATTTCTTTATTTTTTAAGTAAACATTCTTAAAATGTGGATAAGTTAAGATTTTGATACAACATTATTTTTATCATCAGAACAGTACAATTATGATTAACTATCTTTTTCTTCTCTTCTTCTTCATTTGGTTATCAGCTCAATATTTTGAGAGTGAAACTTAAAAAATTGGTATACTGAATTACAGTAGTTTTCTTCTAAGTCAGTTGCTTACCCCCACCCCCCAAAAAATAACTGGAAAAAGAAAAGCAAATTATCACTCTTTTCCATTGTTAACAAACTTGGATTGACTAAAAAGCCACTTCTGTGATAGTGATCTTTTTCCATGATTCATTACTAGGAATTTATGTGCTCTCTTTCAGCACTCTGCTTCTTCCATGTTTCTTTGCCTTCATTCCTGTTTGCTTTTCCTTTCATGTATCATTGAAGGCTTGCACGCTGGGGTGTTATGCATTTGGGTTCTCTACTTTGAAGTCTATTTTGAGGAGTGCTGTGTGACAAAGAATAACAGTTCAAAGCAGTGTTGTGCTATATTTCCCAAACATTTCAGAGGGTCCTTCTCCTCCATATGCTGGGGCAAACTGTTAATGCTACGATGACTAGACATTAAAGCATCATTAGTCTCTCAATCCAACCATGATGAAAACAAACTATCTGGGGGCTAGATTGCCGTCGGAAACTCTGTAACACCCTACTGGTTTTATCAGCACTAGGCTTGAAAGCCTGCTTTTTATGCCAGCCTGACTGTCCCCCCTCACCTTTCCCCCAGTGTTGTGAGCTCTTAATACATCAGGATTTACATTACATGGACACTGCTGTGATGGAGAAGCGGGTTGCAATAATTGCAAATTAACCAGAGTTAGCTCATGGAGAGATTTAATTTCCGTCGTAAAGCAGAAACCCAGCAATATAAAGTACCTGCATCTTCTATGTGCAATGTCTTTATCATGGTTGTGCCAATCCATTCTTTTTCGTGTACATGTGTGTGGGGGGTGCAAGAGAGAGAGAGAGAGAGAGAGAGAGAGAGAGGGAGAGAGAAAAGGAAAAGGAAAGGATGCAACAATCTGAAAGTAGAAACCAAAGTGACACCAGTTTTGTTTCTTGGCTGCTGGCTTTGTTTGTTGCCTAGAAGTCATTTTTGTAGAGACATTTTTTGAAAAGAAAAAGTTGAACACCAACCATCCAAATTCAGTTTTTACACCTGTCTTCGTCTCCTTTCTAAGAACTGTTCATTTCTTATTGATTTACTAAATGTTACTACAAGAATGAAACGAAAAAAAAATACTAAAATAAAAAAAGAAATTTGTGACTTGGGTGTGATAAAACTTTTTTCAAATCAACATGTGGTTGATTAAATGACTAAAGAATTTCTTTCAGTTTCTTAACTCGCAATAAATTGCAAAAGCAGATTTAATCAAATTTTATATTTTGCACTATATTCCT
Source organism: Sepioteuthis lessoniana (assembly GCA_963585895.1). Classification (NCBI taxonomy): domain Eukaryota; kingdom Metazoa; phylum Mollusca; class Cephalopoda; order Myopsida; family Loliginidae; genus Sepioteuthis; species Sepioteuthis lessoniana. The sequence continues at coordinate 189,825 of CAUZXS010006206.1, read as the reverse complement.
TGAGTGTTTACTTAAATTGTGTCAATTTTAATTCTATACATTTTTTTTGTATAATCAGAGAAAATTTTCTTGTAATAATTACAAGTTAACTTATTTTTAAACATTGATTATGTTTGTAATCTCAATAACTTGATTTTTATCTATATTATAATGATCTTATCTTTGCATGTAGTTTACTGTAATACAATAAAAATGACATTAACAAGATTTTTGTTTGCACAATGCTGTTAAAATGCTCTTAAAGAATAAAGCAGTTTTCAATCCATTTTGCAATTTAATAATAATAGTGAGAGGTATTCACCTTGATAAACGAGAATTTGCCACAATTTGTCATTATCAAGCAAAATGAAATTTTGTTGAATTAAAAATAGAAAACAACTGAAAGCTTTTGTGTAAATTTTATGTTTATTTCTCTGATACAAAATAATTCTATAAAATCTTATAATCTGTATAATTTCAATAAATTTTGTGAAATTTTTCTCTAAGTATATATTAGTTGAAGCTGAAATAATTTTGTATTAAAAAGTACTGAAAATATTTTAATTTGCCTATAATTTTTCTTCTTGATTATTGAATTTTTTAACTCTTTGGCTATCAGATATTCTATATCAGAGCTCACAGAATTCAGAAAATGCATTTATTCTTCATTTCACAGTTCAGATATCCTTGTTTAAAGCTATCATAACTTTCCATTAAAGGAAAAGCTGGGAATAGTCATTATACTAAACTTCTTATTATTAGTATCTGACACGATTTCCTTAAGCCAGAAATATTGGGCTTATAATGTATAGTAAAATACCAAAATACCACTCAATCTGTAGATTGCTTGCTATTTTCAGTTAGCTTGATATGTTACATATCATTATTAATTCTTGACACTTATTAATATGATTTTTTTGTACCAGGGAAATATAGTTGATTGAATTTAACATGTTTCACTGATAAAGTCACTCTTATTTTTTCCCTGAATTAAAGAATATGTATTTGATGTTAACCTGCTGAAATTAAGAACTATATCAATCAGAAGCAGTTTTTTTATGCTCATGGCTAATGTATCAAAATGTTATTTTTGAATATTAAAACCAAAATGTGTTGTTTGAAAGTTAGGGTGTTATCAACTTTAAAACCTTTTTAAGAGCACATATTTTCTATATTATATTTACTCTTTAATACTACAATTTGGATCAACTGGGACTATAGAATACACTGATTGCATATCTGCAGAGGGGTAGGACTCCTCCAATGAGTGTCCTAGTTATGACATTAGACTATCTGATAGTATGACTCCAGTCAGTGGAGTCATTGCCGTTGCTGCCAGGTCTACTCTGGCCCAGATTGGTAGCACTTGATAGGGTCCTATCTGAGAGTTAAATGGAACTGTTTGATATTTAAATTGAGTGCAAAGAAATGTGTTATGTTAAATTGAATTGTTAGAAGTAGAACTGTTTGATCATTTAACGGTATGTAAACAAATAACTGTTTAATTGCATTGTTAGTGATGCTTAGCAATACTTGGAACCATTTAACCATTTAACAAATGATCTATAGTAAATAGAAATATTTGTGTTAGATAGAAATACTTGAAACCATTTAACTGTGTACTAAAGAATGAATTCAGGCTCATTTAAAAATGTATCTACAAAATGAGTTTATGAATCATTTGATATATATATATAAAAACAGAATATGGCATCAAATAACCAAAAATGGTTGATGTGCCATAAAACCCAACCAAATGATTTCAAATTCATCTCCAATTCAAAGATTAATACTGTCAGAGGTATTATGATTGATTTCTTTGCTTTTAATAATGTTGGTATTATGAACATATGAAATAATAGAAATTAAATAATTTTCTCTTTATTTCTTATATTTTGAAATGCAAGTAAGTTTTAAACAAAAACAGTCTTAATATTCAAATTGATCAGTAATAAACTCTCAAGAAATTATGTAATGAATAAGGAAATTTTACATTATCAATAAAAAGGGTTTTAAAAATTGAAGGAAAAATAATTTGTGTATCATTATTGTTTACATTATTTTAAAGTTCATATTTATTGTTAGTAACTGTAAAATAATCTACTATATTTATTTAATTTTGTTTTTATTTTTCTTAGATCATTAAAATTTAAAAAAAATGGTTGCTTTTATTAAATATCTAAAATATTTATTACTTTGTTTAGTAATATATAAATGAATATGTACCTTTATTAAAAATATAATAATTATTGTTGTAGCTTTTTATGACTTGTAGTAGAGCCTGATTGTATCATAAGTAAAGTACTTGAATCATATTTTTATTCAAGTTTCATGGTTGAATTCATCATTCATAGATTAGAAATCTTTTCTGGCTCAAATTTAAATAAATTGAAATGGTTTATACTTAGAAAAGTATAAAGACAGATATTTTGAAAGAAGGCATATTTTAAGCTAAGTCTACAAGCAGACTTCTAAATCTTTGACAAATTTAAACTTAAAAGTTGGTTGATTCATATAGAATTCATATCTAAGATTGATATATGCATAATCTCCTATTACTGATGGAGTGTTATATCAATAATTGGTTTCAAAAATATAACCAGGTGATACAAAATAACAATTTTCATATCAGCTACAAGAAATATCAAACCAGGTTATAATCTGTTAATGTCTGCATAAAAAAGAATATTGAAGTATATTCTGGAAATGAAAGTTTAAAAAATACATTACAAAATAGAAAGTTTGAATATTTATTTCAGAATGTAAACTAAATCAGAAGAGATGATGTAAATCAATTCAGTTGAATGATACTCATGAGAAATTGATTGATAAATAAATCAAACATGAAAATACAAAGACATTTGATCTGATTATAATAAATAACTTAGTAGGAGAAAATAGATATATTAAACGATGGTGTTTACAAATTCAAATTTTCATTACATAAAAAAAAAAACTTTCTATATAAATCTTTGTGAAACCACAGCATTCAACTGGAGTCAATTTGGATTATTCAGAGCAAATATAAAGAAATAGTCTTAAATATTTTTGACCATTTCACAGTTTTTTATATTTCGAAAATAAAATCAGTTATCCTTTACTTGATGAAAAAAGATCACTTTTTTAAAAATCTCAGTTGACATTGTTTTTTTATTTTTCAGAATTTGTTTAGTGACTAATATTACAGAGATGCTTATCTTTTGCATTAAAACACTTTGTTATTTCTACTTGTGCAACTTTTGCATGATTTTTGCTTCGTTTGTTTGGTTTTATGACATGTCAACTGTCATTGAATTATTTAATCAGTCTTTTTCATTAGTTTGTTTTGACTTTTTTGTTTAATGGCATATCAACCTTTGTGGGTTATTTAATGGCAAAACAATCCTTGTAGAAGAACATTTCATTCCTTTTTCAAGGGTATTAAAACAAAAGTGAACATAATTATGCAATTGGAGTTTGAACTCACTTCAAGGGCAGTCCAGCACTTTAGTCATTATGTCATGGGGATTCTCCCAGTCTTTTGTGGGTGGAGGGTTGCAAGTGATTATATGGTTTTGAGTAACTAATAATAATAATCCTTTGTAAACAATTATAGCTTCAAGTAAAAATTCTTAATACTTATCATTTTCTTGCAATTTTATGGTTTCAAGTATTCCTATCTAATACTAATAATTTATGCACAATTATATTGTTTCACGTATTTCAAGAAATTAGGGTTTCAAGAAACTAATAATGATAAAGATTTGTAAATAATTATAGTTTCAAGTAACTATTCTTAATACAAATAATTTGCACACAGGTGTATGTTTGAAGTATTCCAATTTGATACTAATTATTTTCAAACAGATTAATTTGACCCATAGATGGAACCCTAATAGACACTATCTGGAGTGGGCCTGGAATGAAGGAGTACTCCACACTCCCCAGAGCTCCAGGACTTTGATATTTTGCTAATTCAGCTAAATTTTTAATAAGTATTAGATGCTATTGAATTCTATTTTGTATACAAATTTTCTAGAAAGTACTTCAGTTGTATTTATTTCTTTCTTTTATGGAACTCTGTGTATCAACAGATTACAAATTTTATAAGATGTTACCTTAAAGTTCAAATAATTTAAAACACAAAATTAGTTCTTTGGAGAAGTTCCTTTTTTTTAGGTGTAGTGATTTCTAGATGAATGGGAAATGTCTGACAAGACATAGGAACCATAAGGTAACTTAAAAGATGAATAAATTGACTGATCTAAACTTTGCACTTTGTCTATCTCTCTGTCTGAAATTAAACTTTACATATCCAAGATTTCTTTTATGTACCCCTAAAGAGAAAAAAAAAGGTGTTTCAATAAAAAATATAAAAAGGAACAAATGATTCTTTTCATCTTATTTCATGAATTAGGCTAGATAAACCAGGAAGGTTTGCTAGTACACATTACATGCCAGTGATTATTTGGGTGATCAGTTCTTAAAGCTCTATTTTGCAAAAAAATTTGTTAACATTAAAAAGAATGTCTGTACAAATTCTCATAGTTATTGCTTTTGGAAAGTAAGTGGGAATATGCCTTCATCCTGTACTTTGGTCATAAAGATATTTTTATTTGTTCAAAGTCAGATAATTGGTGCTAGATGACCTATACAGTTACTGATATGACAAAATGCTTTATAAAGGCTAATAAAACTACTAAAAATGATGGAACAGTATAATTTGAGGTATTTTGATGCTAAATTATGCATAAAATATAAACAGTTAAACAAAATAGTAATATTCTTATGAATTGATTTTGTTTATTTGGTATTAAGATCCATTTGTAGGTTAGAGTTAGACTGCTTGATTAGATTAGATATAAAATAAAGATTTTAGCTTCTTTATATTAGTGGGTGTGTGCACCTCCCCCCCAAAAAAACAGACTGGTTTTCAACCATGTATTCAGTGTCAAGTCTTCAAAAATAGTGCACACCCCAATATAAATGAAACTCCTAATATTATCGACAAAATGATAACAAATTTTCATTTGTTTTAAAATTTCAACATTTTTCTCTTATTGATTTATACTTTTTCAGTCATTGTTTTATGTTGTGAATACATATTTTCTTGTTGATTTTTAAAAAAGTTTGATTATGGTAGAACTTTTTCAGAAGCAGTTTCTTCTTTTTTAATTGGTTACCACATTACAAAAGATTCATTCTTAAGTAAAGATTGAAGGGATGACATTGATAGAGATAAAACTGAAGTTGAATAAGTTGTATTATGGGTCACTAGACAAATGTGATGAATCTGATGCTGATTGGCTGATTGTGACTATGACCTCCAGCACCTTTTTTTTTCTTAAGGTCCACAAAAATGTGTATCTCTGGATCTATTGAGCTGGCTTCAATGCAATCTTGTACAATTATGTTTCTGGTCTTTAAACTATTTCATATTCATTTTCATGATAATGTTTAAGAGAAGGTCATGACATATACACTTTATCTCTATTTAGGTGTGTTCCTTCTGTAGCAGACAGTTTTTGTTTTGTCTCTAGTAATTTATCAATTTTTACTTTGGTATGGTTTTCAACTTGAAATTGTCCAAGAAAAAGTAGAAAATATCTATAATAGTTTGTTACAGGCTTTTTGATAGAGTCACTTTGAGGATATTATAGTTTAAAAATAATGGTGGTAACACACACACACACACACACACACACACACACACACACACACACACACACACACACACACACACACACCTTGATGAAATGATTGCATTAGTAAGAAACTGTCACCAAGCACCATTGACTCCATGTTTATTCTATCCTAACGTAGATATAAATTCTCTATCACTGATATAGAGTACTATTTATTTATAAATATAGCAAACTGTATTATTAATATTAATATATATATAAGCATGTGTGTGTGTTTGTGTATGTCTTAATAACCAGTCACTCAAATTACACATTGTTTTGCTTGGCTATTTTTATTATTTCTAAAATTAATATTCATTTCTTCACATTTTTGATGATTTTATACAAAATCATTTTGTAACAATGATTTTGATTATTTTTAAAAAAATTATATAAGTAATTTTTTCTCATTTTTTTTTCTCATTTAATTTGGTAAAATCATGAGTTGCCTGTAGACATCTGATTAACTTTTATCCTATTACATTGTAATTATCAAATCATTTGAAACATAGCCATTTTACAGGTTATATAGGAATATCTTAGATCGCAAACTTCTAGTATTGCAGAAGAAATTAAATATTCTAAATATCTAAATGCAAATAGAAACCATATTTGTTCCTTATTCTATCAGTAACATTTGCCTTAATTCTTTAGCACTTACAATTCTTTTTGTCTTGACTTTCAATTCATTTCTGTTGTAAGTAACAATTGAATTAATTCCTAACCGTAGACAGTCCCCCATTTTTGTTTGCTGATTTTTGATGTAATAATGAAATTATTTTCAGTCAATTTCTATAGTAAAATCATTAATAATACATTTACATTATATAAAAATCTGAAACTTTTCTTATGTAAACCAGGTTCAAGTACACTTAGAGCTAAAAGACAACCAGGGTTATTGCTGCATATTTTTATCTCCTTGACACCAGAATTTATTGTATCACTATATATATTATGATTATATAATAATAATTAGTTATTTACTCAGCATAGCTTAGTTTTGACACAAGGTCAAATGTATGAAGCACCTAGTCTTTTTATAATAATACTAAAAGAACAAAGAAACTGTGGAATAAGCCTAATGCATATGAGTTATAAATTTTATTAGATTAATTTGAACAAAAAGCTATATCAAATATTTGTAATGTTAAAGATATAGCTTTGTTGACTGGGGCTGTAGGATATGCCAATTGCACCTCTGCACAATGGTAAGATTAACTCAGTGAGTGTTCTAACTGTAACACTAAAATGCATCTGATGGTGAGGCACCACTCTTGGAGCTCTTGGGAATGTGGATTACTCCTTCTTTGCCATTATTTCCAGGTCCCCTCTGACCTATTAGTGTCCCATCTTTGGGTCAAATAGAACTGTTCAATCATTTACTAAAGATTATTATTATTAGTTATTTGAAAGCATAGATCTGTGTGCAAATTATTTCTATTATATTAAATACTTGATGAATAGAATCACTAATGTTAACATTACTTGAAACCATTTAACTGTATGCAAGGAGATGAGCTCTAACTCATTTAAAAACAAAGTTACCAATGAACTATATTTTTAGAAATTTGCTTAGAAAGGATATATATATTCATATATATACAACATCTCTGTACAGACACAGGATGTAGTCTAGAAGACCTGCTGGGAGCAATGGATGATAGGGATGAATGGCAAGAGGGA